>BMAC01000110.1:1630277-1665570 GCA_014905375.1 Phtheirospermum japonicum
CCCACCCATACCATTAATTTATTATTAATACAAAATAATTAAAAAAAGAAATAGCAGATGTCAAAAGTAGACCATCGCATTCTTATAGATCTGGTCCACGCTCCACCGCTGTTCTGTGCTGAGCGCCAATTCCGGCCACGAGTCGTGATGTAAAGGGTAGCGATGTTGACGGGAAAACTAATCACCTCAGACAGCTGGTCTCCCTGTAGCGAATTCGGCCGGAGATGGTGGATCTAGTTCGCGCGCCGCCATATTCAGCAGAATCGGACGACGAAGGCTATTAACACACGTGGCCTGAACGAACCAGAAAACGTGGCGATCTGTCGTTGGGTGGGCGGACGAGTTTAGATTAGGGCGGGTCAAATAGTAGGATGTGGTAAAATGTGGTCTCATTTTATGAGACCTGTCTCACCCAAGACCTACTCCTATATTTAACAGAGTTTGGTAGTTTATTTGAAAATAAGAGTTTGTTTTAACTATCTCATTTGATATCAACCATTTTAATTATAAAAATGTAATCATTGATCTTTGTAACTTTTATTTATATTATATCCAATGATTTCAATAAATTGTTTTTAAAATAGTAAAACTTAAGACCTTATGAGTTCTGAAAATTTTTATTAGAAATTTATATAAACTCATTCAGTACCTGTAAAATTGATTTACTATTCTAATTTCTAAATAAAATAATGGTCAATGGGCTATTTGGTCAGATCAGGTTCGCAAGGTTACAAAAGGTATGGATCATGTTGTGTAGATCGAGTCTCAAAGCTTATAAACTTATACTTGGTGAGAAATGATATTTTGATTTTTATATTATTTTAATTATTTTTAATTAATAAGTAATTAAAATAATATAATGTGTGAAACTTTTTAAAATATTTTAATTTTTCAACAAGAAAAAATAGTATTTAAAATATTTAAAATTAAAATATTATTTAATATTATTAATTTAATAACAATCTCGAACGATTGAATTTAAAATGAATATACTAAAATAATTGTGTAACAAATAAACAATATATATATATATATAAATAATTACTAAAATACAAAAAAAAAATAAAATTACATGTTACGTACCAGACAATTAATTTTAATTTGAATCTTTATCAAGACAAGACGAATTTTAGCCCAAGTATAGACCGACTTTTTAACACACTATTTTAGAACATATCCCCAATGTGTACATGGAATTTGGACCAAAAAGGAAATGAGGAAAAACACCATTGATTGACAACGTGGCATGCTATGAATGCTACGTGGTCAGCTACGACGGCTTACACATGCTTCATAGCTATATACCTCTTTCCTATTGTATTCTACTTCATGCCAAAAACTTTTTACCTACACCAATTTTGTATCTCATTTTCTGCATTTTAGATTATAATTTAAATTCCGGATTTAGAATTCAAAATTCTCTTTTGTTTTTAAATTTAAAAATCAAATTTCAAATAATAATATTTTATAATTACATAACTAAATATTACTAGATACAATAAAATAATACACTATCATACACTTTTTAAAAATGATTTGATCAAATACAATATACTAATATAATATTAGCCACTTTTCAAATATGATTTGACATTTACAATAAAAAGTAAAGGATTATGAATCATATAGCAAATAAGAATTATTACTATTTACAGAATTTCGAATACCTCACGATTTTGAATACCAAAATTTACAATTCCAACAAATATTACTCCAAACATGCCCTTAACTCCGACAAAAAGAAAATCATTGATACCACAAAAAGTTGGTGGCACATTCAAATGCATACTCATAGTCATACTTGTTTTCCATTAAATTATATATATATATATATATACACACACACTAGTTTAACACCCGTGTGTTACAATAAATTTATCAAAAGATAAATATAAAAAATATTTCTGATCGTTATTGAGTTTTAAATCTAAAAATAAGAAAAAATTCAAAAGATATTGCAGCTCGTGTCTTGTACACATGGTTAGTTACTATTTATTAACCATTATTTTTTATTATTAAATAAATCTTTTATTTTAATGTTTAGATTAAATTCGTTAATAATTTCATATTTACACACTTAAATAAGTTCAGAACTTGTTACACGTTCAACCCAAGTCTAATTTATATTAATTGATTATTATTAAATATTTTTATATTTTAATATTTGAATTAAATTCTATAATAATTATTATTTACATACTTAGAGAAATTAATGAGATATCATATTCTCAACCCGTATTGTATTGTACTGGTGTCTAATTAATATTTATTAATTATTATTATACAAACTTATATTTTTGTATTTAAATTGAATTCGTTAATAATATTAAATTACATGCTTA
Source organism: Phtheirospermum japonicum (assembly GCA_014905375.1). NCBI lineage: Eukaryota > Viridiplantae > Streptophyta > Magnoliopsida > Lamiales > Orobanchaceae > Phtheirospermum > Phtheirospermum japonicum. The sequence continues at coordinate 1,632,620 of BMAC01000110.1, forward strand.
GATTATTACAAGTAACTCTTTAATTATATTATATATTTTAAATCCAAAGATTAAGAATATTTTAAATTTTATTCTAAATACAACTTATTTAAATTCTTAATAAATAATTTATTTACTTTTTTTGTAATTAACATTATCTTATAAGTAATTTTTCTTTTAATTAAGCTAAGTATTTTGAGTTCTCTTTTCTAATTATAAATGACTTTTTATATATTTATATTAGAATAATAAAAGAAAATACTGAACTAGACAAAATATAATCAAATGAAGATATTGAATTAGTCAAATATAAAAAAAAGAGAAAAATTAAGTTAAAAAAATATAATGAATCAAGTAGATGTTAGAATTATTATATTTAATAAGTCTCCAAACCTCCAAAATTCATTAAGTAAGCATTCGAACCACCAGAAAATTACACGTCAATCAGAAGCTTTCTAAGCAGACACGTAGAATAGGAATCTTTTCATTTAGTATATAGGTGAGATATAAATAAATGTATTTTGTTGCTATATCGCATTAGTAATATGTCAATTTAGTTGAACCACATACATAATTTCAGCAATCTACCGTATCCACACCATTTAAATAAAATTTAAATATATTTTGCATATATAAAAAATGATTTAACCGCTTTAACCGACTTATCTTACCAGTTTTCAGCAATTTAACCAATTTTGACCCGTTCTTAACTGGTTTCAAATGGTGCAACCGCTAAAATGATTTTATGGGGTGATCGGACCAAATCAATGACCGATTACTGGCTATCCAGTTTTCAAATCATTGGGTGTAAGGTTCTTTTTAATTTTTTTTAAAATATTTTGGAATACGATGAAAATAGTTTTGATTAAGTGTTTCAGTAGTTGATGATGTGACAAAAAAGATTGGTTCACCAAAAATAGAAAGTGCTAACCTCGAATATGTAATCAATGACTTGATAGATCCCCAAATAGCTCCTGGCGACCTGATCAAACCTGTAAAACAGAACCCAAGTCAGGCGGTGGACAGCTCCGGCATAAGCCCTCCGATACTTAAGTCAGAAAGTGTTCGAGAGAGATATACGAGAGTTCAAAATGTAGGATAAAATCAGCTTAGAGTAAAAAGTGAGGCCCCAGTCCTCTTCATATAGATAAGAGACATGTTCCCAATTTAGGGTTCTCATCTCCTATTAAAACTACAACAGCATAAATAACGACCGACTTAGAATTAGAATTTTTCATGTATGCTAAGTTACCATAAATATTAGAACTCTCACCAAATCACCGTAATAACCATGTGCCAATAACCATACCCATAATTTTAGTCTGTCGGGACCCCATACCATAATCCATATCAGCCTAATAGAGTCCAATACCCAACTTTCCATACCGAGCTACCACTCAGTATCGAACTGCCATAATACCATTATTTCAGAAGAGCTTGCCACCTCACATAAGAGCTCGCCACACTTATACGAGAGGTCTCCGCTCCCCAGAACAGCTCGCCACCTTCCAGAAGGTTTGCACCTTCAAGAAGAGAAGGTCTCTTGCTAAAACCATAAAATACTCACATGCCTGCCGACGTGGACATTCGATATCGTATCAGTTAGTCCTCCACATTCTACTTGGTTGAGGTAGGAAACCAAGTGGAATGTAATCATGAGTAACCCCAAAAGTCAATTCGTCGTACTTCTTGGTAAAGCGTAAAACCATCAGCCATCACCTCAAAATTAAAAACATTAAATGCACTTTGCAATAGTGTCAGAAACGCGTCGCCAGCCCATTTCCTCGTAATATATTTAATTATGTGGGCCAAAAGTGAAAGGCCCACAATAAACCCTATCAACCTTCACGCCGCTCAAAACCCCCTCTATCCTTTCAAATTCTTACGCCACTTTCCATACAAGCGCCTTTTCACCTTTGTCTTTCTCCATTTCAAGAAAACAAAAGCGAATCACCTACCATTTCTCTCTGCAAAGAACACCTCAAGTGCATTGTAGAAAAAATTATAATCATCTCTACAACCTAGGAATTTCAAGACAACAAGCCCGTTCCATCTTGACAACACGATAAGTAAGTCCCCCTAATTTATCATTTAAATCTTGACTATCTTATTTTAATGAGAATTTACATTTCTGAACATATTCTTTTTCTCTCCTTCCCCATTATATAATTATATCACTGTTTATGGTGAGTTTAGCTTCATCTGCTTCTGATTCACAAAACCTCAATTCACCCCATCGAGATGTGCCATCTGAGATGGAATCTGTAGAGATTCCCTTGACCCGTCCTAAAAAAAAAGAAGGAAAACTACAACTGCACACAAGCTCAGTTTAGTCGATGAACCGGTGGGAAGCCCTTCCTGGTCCGAGCTTGAGGCTCAAACTAGAGCCTTAAATGAAAATATCCCGGAGGGCATCCCCTTAGATCAGCCAGAAATGCCCTCAACCTCACACCCTGATTTTTTCTTTGATAACCCTGTAACTGTAGTACTATCGTCGGCTCACGCCGACCTGCCACCTATTCTGCGAGCTACCCGGAAAACTATTGATAATCCTTGGGTGCTCCTGGATCGGAGTAAGCTCGCAACATTCATCAAAATTCTCAATCCCCCAGAAACCATTAAATTTGTCCTTCCTGAAGCCGGAAAAACTAATCCAGACCATCCTCCTCCAAACCATATTACTCTTTTTGATGAATATCTGAAAGCAGGTTCAGATTCCCTTTACATCCCTTTCTGATCGCTACTTCTCAGAAGTAAAAAGTTCCCTTATTCCAGATGACCCCTAACTCCATTAGATTCATAGACGGGTACATAATTTTGTTTACACATTACAACCCTAGCCGTTCCCTTCAGGATGGAGGGAAGCAACCCCTCCTCAAGATACGGTACACTCTGAGAAAAACCAACCAGACCTCTACCATAAATACTTAGACTTGCTCACAGAATAGAGTAAGTGTCTTTATGACGTGATGAGACTCACCGAGTCAGAGAGGCTATACTCCTTCGCGGGCCTTAGCCATCGACCTGTGCAACTAACCAAACCCAAATTTGGTAGGTTTTATCATATCATAATTCCCTTTAATTCTGGGCTTCTATAAAAACAAATAATAACCCACATTTTACTTTTTGTAGAGCGCATAATTTTTTATTGCAAGTCTTGCAGATCGGATCGGAAGGAGGGGCCACATTCCAGCCAGACTCAAGCCCAGCGGTGACCTCTGCACCTCCACCTCTTATTGTAAATGTTGAAATGGAGGTGGAGCTCGCCTTGGCCGCAAGAAACGAAATAGAGGGGCTCGCTGATTCAGACGATCAAGTACCACTACGAGCATCAATTGGCAAGGGAAAGAAGAAAAGAATCACTTACGATCAAACTCCTCCGAATCCTGCACCTCCAGCTCCAAAACTTCGATGCACCCAGAAGGCGCCTAGATCGGGTTCTCCAAATCTGGACAAGGGCCTTTTTCAGTGTGAAAATTCCGACCAGGTCAAATCCTTCCTTCATAAAACAGATGAGAAACCAGGTAACTCATTGTCTTAAAAAGACACATCTCAATATCCTTTCAACTCATAACCCATTCTTATTGTTTCTTATGACATAGCTGGAACCTCTTGTGGATTCTCTCTCCAGCCATCTGTTGGCTGAAACCTCCGAGGGTGAATGGAAGAAAGCATGTGACGAGCTGACAGCCCAGACTGAAAAACAGACACAACAACTATCCTTGACACAGGGAGAGTTGGATGAAGCTCATCGCCAATTGGCGACCCAAGGAGAGGAATTAAATGTCGCCAAAAGTCAACTGGAGAAACTAAAAAATGAAACCACCCAAATGAAGGAGCAACAAAAGGAGTTGGAGGGACTCCTGCTGATAAAAGACAAATAACTACAAGAGGTAGCTCGCATAGCTCGCCAACAGGGAGTCGTTAAGGGAAAAGCCGAATAAGTGGTCGAAGGTCGTTGAACATTTCTGAGGAGCGAGGTGGGTAAAAAATTCATGGATGAATATAGGACCCATCTACTCAAGACTTATCGACACACGACGACCTACTTGCAGAAGGTAGGGGAGAAGTCAAATATTGGTTTAACATCTCCATGGACCAAGTTAAGGCTCAGCTCGCAGCGGCAAAGATTGACTTCGAGCAAGATGTAGAGACAATAAATAATGAGCTCCCTGCCTTCACCTTTTGCCGTGGTGATGAAAATCACACTATTACAGAGTGCACATTTCACGTCGGCTTTTAGTGAAAACTGACGTGGATTCTGTGACTTTTCAGGTCGTTTTTGTTAAAAACTGATTTTAACATATTACATCGGTTTCTTGAGAACCGATGTGGTTGTATGTTTTTTTTTTTTAAAGGTACCCATTCATTTATACCATCCCACCTAATAAATAATATATAATAAATAATCATTTAAGTAAAACAACTTTCGTTTAACTGTAGTAATACAAAATGTACCAAATGAAATTATACAAAAGTTAATATATCTTAGGAATTAGTAAACAGTTGATAATAAGAATTAGTAAATTAGGGTGATTATATATCTTATTATATAACAACAACAAAAGTTAATATATCTTATTATTATAAAAAAAAAGGGAACAAACCCAAAAGTATAAACCCACTAACCACTATCGGTAACAAAGCTCACATTACAATCTCGAGCTTCAAGATGCTCGTCTTGATCTCCTTGTGAGGCAAAACCACCCCTCCGTCATTGTAAACCTCATCGCCAACATGAACATACTCTCCAAGTATCGTCATATTCTCCACACGGGCCCACTGACCGACCGTCGAGTACCACCCTATGATACTGCTCAAGACGCACGCATGCTTCTTAATTCGAACTCCTCGCATAGCTGTGCAACGAGATAGCCTCACGCCCGACTCCACGACATAGCCTGGCCCGATCGCAACGTCGGGCCCGATCAGACATCCGTCCCCAATTTGCGCGCTCTAGTCCACCAAGATGTTCCCGATTATGTGGGCCCCTGAGGCCAATTTCTGAGACAAAAATTAAAGCAAGAAGAAAATAAAAAGTAGACATCCTAACTTAGCATAGAAGATGCTATGCAATGACAAAAGGCATAACAAACCAACCTTAAGCTTTGAGTAGCCTACTTGCCACCAAACGGGTTCAACAAAATGGAAAGCTCCTATTAGGTATAACTCAGTAGATGCTACATTACGACTTAAAAGAGCACGCATAGAAATAAAAGTGTGAGATCTAACTGAAATTCATCGAGAAAACATTAAATATATGAAGCAAACAAGCAGAGTAATGAAACGGCCAATTCATAGATCAATTCATGTATCAGTAAATAAAACAAATATTAATACGACTGGACAAATGGATAAATTACCCTGATAAGTCTGTAAGAGTCATAAATCAAGCCAAACCCAGTAGACTTGCCTCCACCAAAGTGGGTCCTGAACTTGAACATAAAGATGGCATTTGGATCCTTAACCTCGTACATCCTCGACAATTTCTCCTTCAACTCAGCCTTCAAAATATCACATAGGCAAATAATAAATAAGAACAGGTAACAAAGCTTTCATACAACCCAATCATTTCCACTCAAAGAAATTATTCAATTAAAACTAGACTACTAACATATTTTCCTGCAATTATCCATTTTTGAAATAATCAAATATCCCATTCCCATATTCTCATTTACTTTGTTTTTTCTTCCCCTAAAGTCAGGAATGGTGTGATTTTCTCTCAACAAATAAAATAAATAAAAATCCATAAAACAGAAACGCAAAAGTGAGAAAAGCTTTGCAGTAACTAAAATGGGCAAACCTTGGAAACATTAGCCCTTCCTGAGTGCAACACATCAATGATCTACAAAACAGAACAACAACAGAGAATTGAAATAAGGCATACAAATTGCTTCCTAGGGAGGACACGGTTGGTCATAAACTTTCTCGTTCTGATAGTTACTGCCTTGTCCGCCATTTCCTGTAACAGCAAAAAAACATTATTGTCAAATTTAATTCAATTTCAATCTGAAAAGCGAACACATCGAGATTCATATGCTTACACGAGAGGATTATGAAAAAGAGAAAAGGAGAACAATTACTGTGGCATTTATTAATTTACCGAGCAAACTAATGAGTTGGTTTTATATCAAAAGTTTAAGCACTTTTGATTTTAAAATTTGTTTGTTTTCAAGTAGTTTTTTTGTTCGAATTATAGAACTTAAAATTAAAATTGTCTCAACCACTTCCAATTCCCAACGCTTGACGATGACCTGATTCGTGCAGCGGCACCTCCCACGGTGAAGCACCCCAGAGCTAACAATCGAAGCAAATTAACTGCAATAAACTGAAGAGCTAGGCTAAAATATCAATCAAATTAAGACATTAAATGAAAATCTCTCAATTCATTAATCAGTGAGAAAATGCTCCAATAATAATGAATTAATCCAACCCCTAATCATCAGATCCAAGCATTTAAATTGAGGGGACGACCATCCCCTCGATTTATTTAATTAAAAAAATAATAAAAAAAGAAAAATCATAAAAATAAAATAAATCCTATCATTTTAGGCACGTGGGGATTTCGACTCAATTTCGATTGAAAAATATCAACGAGCATGTGCGTATTTACACGTGTCGTGTAATTCGATCAACAACCAAGATACGATCGATCGATCAACTTGTTCGGTTGGAAACGGGAAGCGACGAAGCGTCGTGATTTTTTGAAGGTGGGACGGGGTGCGTCTCAATGTCATAGAACCACGAGAATTGAGTGTTGATCGTTAAATACGCATTTTCTATTTTTTCAATTTTTAAATAAAAAATCAAAAAAATAGAAAATTAGTAAAAATAAAAATAAATCTTATCATTTTAAGAACGAGGTGCGTCTAGATGTCATGGAACCACGAGTATCAGGTGTTGGTCGTTAAATACGCATTTTCTATTTTTTTTAATTAAAACAAAACGAGGGACGAAACTGCCCTTGGAAAAGCCCGAGGGGAATCGCCCCTCGGTTTTTTTAGTTTTTCTCATTTTTTTAATTAAAAAAACCGAGGGGATGGTTTTGCCCTCGGAAAAAATCGAGGGGAGTTAAATCCCCTCGGTATTTTTCGAGGACAAAATCATCCCCTCACTTTTTTTAATTAAAAAATAAATAGAGAAATTATAAAAATAAAACAAATCCTAACATTTTAGGCACGTGGGGGATTTTGATCCGATTTCGATTGAAAAATATCAACAAGCATGTGCGTATTTACACGTGTAGTGTAATTCGATCAACAACCAAGATACGATCGATAGATCAACTTGTTCGATTGGAAACGGAAAGCGATGAAGTGTCGTGATTTTGTGAAGGGGTCAAGGGGTGCGTCTCGATGTCATGAAACCACGAGGATCGGATGTTGATCGTTAAATACGCGTTTTCTATTTTTTTTCTTCGATTTTTAAATAAAAAATCAATTTTTTATAAAAATAGAAAATTAGTAAAAATAAAAACAAATCCTATCATTTTACGCACGGGGTGCGTCTCGATGTCATGGAACCACGAAGATCAGATGTTGATCGTGAAATATACGTTTTCTATTTCTTTTCGATTATTAAATGAAAAAATAAAAAATTAGTTAAAAAAAATAAATCCTATCATTTTATGCACGAGGTGGCACGGTGTGAGTCTCGATGTTATGAAACCATGACAATCGGGTGTTGATCGTCAAATACGTGTTTCCTATTTTTTTTTTCGATTTTTAAATAAGAAATTCAAAAAAAAAAAAGAAAATTAGTAAAATAATAAAAATCCTATCATTTTACGCACAGGGTGCGTCTCGATGTCATGTAACCATGAGAATCAGGTGTTGAGCGTTAAATACGCGTTTTCTATTTTATTTCGATTTTTAAATAAAAATAAAAAAAGGGAATAAAATAGAAGATTAGTAAAAATAAAAACAAATCCTATCATTCTACGCACGGGGTGGCATGTGGTGCGTCTCCATGTTATGGAACCACGAGAATCGAGTGTTGATCGTTAAATACGCATTTTCTATTTTTTTAATTTTAAATAATAAAAAAAAATAGAAATAAGTAAAAATAAAAATATATCCTATCATTTTATGCACGGGGTGCGTCTCGATGTCATGCAAACAAGAGGATTGAGTGTCAATCATTAAATACGCATTTTCTATTTTCTTTGATTTTTTTAATTAATACAAACCGAGGGACAAAACTGCCCTTGGAAAAGACCGAGGGGATTTAATTCCCCTCGATTTTTTCCGAGGGCAAAACCATCCCCTCAATACTTTTTATTAAAATAAATCAAAAAAATTAAACAAAAAATTGACTGGCGATTTTGCCCTCGGAAAAAATCGAGGGGAATTAAATCCCCTCGGTATTTTTCGAGGGCAAAACCATTCCTTCGGTTTTTTTAATTAAATAAAAAAAAATAGAATAATCGTAAAAATAAAACAAATCCTATCATATTAGGCACGTGGGGTGGTTTTGACCCGATTTCGATTGAAAAATATCAACGAGCATGTGCGTATTTACACGTGTCGTGTAATTCGACCAACAACTAAGATACGATCGGTCAATTAATTTGTTCGGTTGAAAACGGAAAGCGACAATGCATCGTGATTTATTGGATATGGTTTTCATTGTTGCAAGCTTTTTTTTGGTTAGAATAAGCATATTATAGCTTCAATATACAAACCACACATGAACAACTGCTTCAATAAAAAAATTTATAGTCAAGTCACGATTTAATCAAAAGAGAAACGTTTATTATTATATTTTGAAAATTACATTTTGCACCACAACTTCTCTGTTGCTTCGGCGAGGCCTTGATTGAAAGAAGCCGCAAAAGCATCCATTTTAAGTTTGGGCATCGACACGCCAATCTCTATTCCTCCTCGGTATTCCCTTGAGTCAATGAGAAAAACCACTCCCAAATTATCATCTCCCTGAAGAGCTTCAACCTTTATTGCCCTTCCCCATCCAAAATCTGTACCATAAAAGTCAAGTCCAGACGTTCCACCCACTACGAGCATCCTCTTTCCTACCATCTCTCCCAGCCTCCCTGCAAAGTCTAGATAGAACTTTGGGGAACCGTCGATAGTTCCCCTGCCATTGCCGCCAGTCTTCTGAATGGCGGCTGAGATCACCTCTGCAGCAGCTACAAACCCCTCTTTCCCTCTTAGTTTTCCGTAAGTCGACTCTGTAGTAACAACTGCTATGCAGTTTCCAAAGTAATTATCAGGCAGAGGCGGATTTAAACGTCCCCGGCAATCAACAGGGAAACAAAAGTAGTCTGGCTCATCATCGCCCACCTCCTCCCCTGCAACAAAATTTTCGAATATTACATTTATAAGTAGCAAAAATCTACCAAAACAAAACAGATATAATTCGAATTCTTTTTCTTATCTTAGCATAAGTAGTGCTACCTACACTATAATTTGTATTTCTCAATTTTAAATATTATGTAATCTTACAAACATAAAAAATTACAAAATTTGTCACCTGCAGCGGCAGCAGATTTGGCCAGGCAAGTCCACAAATGGGCACACGTCACTACGAAAGATGACGGACAGATGGTCGCTCGTTTCTTACTATTCGCAGCAATAACAAGATTCTTGAGTTTTTGTATTTCGTGCTCACTCAAAACAAATGTGGCTTGAAACGTACGCCTGTCCAAAGAAACGGTCGAAGAGAATGAAGTAGAAAGATGTGGGTGCGTTGTGATGTCTCTCCAACACTCCATGGCGTGCCGATAGCCATCCCTAACGAGATCCCTGTCGTAGAAAGGCAAACATTCCTCGCCCAGATGAGAGTCGTCCCCGTTGGATTTGTTGATCGAGGCCCACGTCTTCATAAAGAGGGCCAGAGTGGCCCCGTCGCCTATTGCGTGATTAATGGTGACGCCAATGCAGACACCCTGGTTGGGAAATAACGTCAACTGAATAGCTTGTCGGCGTTAAAGTGTCGTTCAAAGCAGGGGCAAAACCTTGGAACTGAGTAGCCTCCCGGGGACGATGACCGGTCAGGTGTACAAAATCCGCGTAAGAAACAGCAATGGTGAGGGAAAGGGAGTCTCGTCCGGCTATGTAATGAGAAACAGGCATGCCGCTATTATTATTATCAACAACTATTTTGCCAGCCATTGGTGGGAAGTGTTTTAGAGTGAGAGAGAGAGAATTTTTTAGGCTTGGGACAATGGTGTCCATGAAATGTGATTCTGAACAATGGAATTTGTAGAAGACTAGAAATTTCATATCACAATGACTACTACGGAATACCATGTCCATATGGAGAAGTTTGAGCAATTGCTCGGTGGGGGCACCGGATGAGGGTGCAATCTGGCACTGCTCCACAATTTTGGTGGCCATTCGGAGAGAGAGAGATAGATTGTTTGCAAACACTAAAGCTTTTAGGAGCAATACGAGTGGAACTAATGTCTACATATATACAGAGAGGGTGTAAGATTTGAAAATATAATCATGCGTAGCATGTGCATATATTAAAAATTTCGAGAATATTTCGCCAGTTGGCAAAAGAGTTGACTGAGCTAGTAATACAGTGCTATTTTTCCCACTAGGAGGAGTCTCTTTTAATTAACGATATCCATAGATCTGGTTACGTATGTAATGTACAATCACTCGAAATATTCTTATTTATTCACATATAATAGACTTTATTTTCCAATCTAATTTATGAGAAATTTAAGTATTCATTATGCATACTTTATATCGGAGAAACATAATTTTCATTTTTTCCAATCATGGTAAATTATACATGCATGGAGTACCCATTTCTTACTTTAATATTCCGCGGCGCGATAAATATATATGTTATGCGCGATTATATATGGATATTTTGTGTGATGAATTTGTATGTTATGTATGATGAATATAATTATATTATATTAATTTTATATTTAAATAATTAAAAATTATATTTTATGTATGATTAATATTGACGTTATATATATATATATAGTATATATATATATATAATATATAAAACGTCAATATTAATCATACATAAAATATAATTTTAATTATTTAAATATAAAATTAATATAATATAATTATATTTATCATAACATAACATACAAATCCATCACACAAAAATATCCATATATAGATCGCCGCATAACATATAATATTTATCGCGGCGCGGAATATTAAAGTAAGAAATGGTTATATATATATAGAGAGAGAGAGAGAGGGTTGGGTTCAAAATGAGAACCCGTCATTATATGTGAATCTAGGGAACTCATCTTGACCATTAGATTGGATAATCTTGATGGTTGAGATCATGACATGTCAGCATGGTAATAATGTAAAAAAATGCATTAATTAATTAAAAATGGTATTTTGGACATATATCAACGTTTACAAAGAGCACTACATTGTTCTTTAGAAAGCACAATAGATTAAGAAAAAAAACACTACGATTGTATACAAAAAGCATCGCAAATTTCGTCTATAAACTGCAAATTCAAAATTTTGAAATGAAACTCAAATCTTCAACAAACCATAACTTTTTCAAATTTTATTCGTTTTGAATGAAATATATATCAAATTAATCACATTCTCAAGATCTACAATTTAAGATACATATTGCATATTTTAAAACGTAAAAAATATATATATATAATTAAATTAAAAAAATTGGACTGATTTTAGCACTACAGTACTGTGTAAAAAGCACAATGAACCTGGACATATAATTGCACTGTGCAATATTAGATCTAAGGCCAGGATTAGTTCCTAGGTTCACATATAATGACGGGGTTCTCATTTGAATCCAACCCTATATATATATATATATATATATATATATATATATATATATAGAATATATATAGGGTTGGGTTCAAATGAGAACCCCGTCATTATATGTGAACCTAGGGACTCATCTTGACCATTAGATTGGATAATCTTGATGGTTGAGATCATGACATGTCAGCATGGTAATAATGTAAAAAAATGCATTAATTAATTAAAAATGGTATTTTGGACATATATCAACGTTTACAAAGAGCACTACATTGTTCTTTAGAAAGCACAATAGATTAAGAAAAAAAACACTACGATTGTATACAAAAAGCATCGCAAATTTCGTCTATAAACTGCAAATTCAAAATTTTGAAATGAAACTCAAATCTTCAACAAACCATAACTTTTTCAAATTTTATTCGTTTTGAATGAAATATATATCAAATTAATCACATTCTCAAGATCTACAATTTAAGATACATATTGCATATTTTAAAACGTAAAAAATATATATATATAATTAAATTAAAAAAATTGGACTGATTTTAGCACTACAGTACTGTGTAAAAAGCACAATGAACCTGGACATATAATTGCACTGTGCAATATTAGATCTAAGGCCAGGATTAGTCCCTAGGTTCACATATAATGACGGGGTTCTCATTTGAATCCAACCCTATATATATATATATATATATATATATATATAGACACACGCGTAAGCAGGTGTATGTATTAAAAGTTTCAAGTTAGTAATACTAATATAGTGTTATTTTTCCAACCGGGAGGAATCTCTATTAAATGAACCCCCAAAGGCCACCTCTAATTTTTATTTGGGAAAACTACCATTTTTTACACTTATATTAAGGTTAATTATTATTTAATATTTACTTGGTAATTAATTATCATTTTTTACACCTAATATAGTTTCATCTTCTGATATTAGGAAAAACTCAAAAGGAAGTAGTATATGATACTACTATTGAACCTAGGCGGGTTATACCTGCTAAGATTCAAAAGGATTATCTTAGAGTTTCGATGATCGGTAAATTAGGTGAAAGGATTTGCAATGTGAGAAAAGGTTATAAATTAATATAATTAGTTATTCTCATGTTACTTGTTATAATTCCTGAGGTCCAAACAGACCAGAAACGAAAATCAGATGACGAAAGGAGTCGACGACGTAAATAATCATCACTATCGATTAAACCAAAAAACATTGAAAGAAGCACTAAAGGATACAAACTAGATTCAAGCTATGCATGAAGAGTTAGAACAGTCTCCAGGAACGATGTTCGTGAACTTGTTCCATGTAGATTCATAAAAATAAAACTGATGAATTTGGTAAGATCACTAGGAAATAAGGCACGTCTAGATGCATAGGGTTACATTCAATATGAAGGTATTTATATTGATGAAGTTTTTGCACCTATTGCACGTTTAGAATCTGTTCAAATGTTCTTGTCTAGTACTTGCTTAAAACTTTTTTTTTTTTTTATCAAATAGATGTGAAAAGTGCTTTTTTGAATGATTTTTTTGAAAGAGGTTGTTTACGCGAAGCAACCTAAGGGTTTTGTTGACCCTCACAAACTTAAGCATGTTTAACGGCTGAAGAAGGTCATGTACGGTCTAAACAAGCTCTTAAGGTATGGTATGAACGTCTAACCATGTTTCTACTTGAGAAAAGCTATCAGCGAGGGGGAGCAGATCAAAATATATTTTTTGTATAAAAATCAAATAAAGATATGATCATTGTTCAAATTTAAGTGGATGACATTATCTTTTGCTCAAACTCGAAAGTCATGGTTAAAGATTTCGTTCATAACATGTCAAAGGTGATTGAGATGAACATAGTATGTGAAATTGCATAATTCTAGGATTTCGGGTTGTGCAAAGTAGTGGTGGTATCTTTATTCATCAAAGTAAGTACTCTAAGGATTTAGTGAAAAATTTGGTTTTGAGAACGCCAAACACCCTAATACTCCAATGGGAAGTCATAAAAAAGTTTAAATGGATGATGAAGAAACATATACAGAACAGAGTTTCTACAGAAGCATGATTAATGACATGTTATATCTGACTACTATCAGACCTGACTTGTGTTATAGTATGTGTGTGATAGGTACCAATCTGATCCCAAGGAATCCCATCTGAAAGCTGTAAAGCACACTATTAGATAATTTTAGGATATCTTACTCGCATAACACAAGTGCTAGTCTTCCAGGTTATTGTGATGCAGACTGGGCTAGGAATTGATGATCAAAAGAGCACGTTGGGAGGATGTTTTTACATCGGCAACAACTTGGTCTCGAGTTTGAGTAAGAAGAAAGATTGCATATCTACTGCAGGAAGCTGTTGTTTCCAACTTGTGTGGATAAAACAACTGATACTTTAAACATCGAAAAACTTATGTTTATATTTTTTCTGGTGTTTGATTTTTGCATGCATATACGTAGACATATTTTGCATGATAGAAAATTGATAGGCTTAAAAATTGTAATAGATTGTAAATTAATTCTCACAATTTCCTAAATTAAAATTTGTGTTTATTAAATTAGGGCTTTATTTTTATTATTTTAATAATATTAATATTCTAAGTGGGATATTATGTGTGTTGATGCGTGAAAACCCTTCACTTCTCGGTTTCTCAAAGCCTGACAGCAATTTTCACTGCCCACATATCAAAACCTAAATCTACCCACCCTTTTGTTTTCCTTCACTCAAATTGGTCAAAAATTCATAATTATAATATATTTCAAAACAATTTGCGTTTTTAAGGTGGTTTGGGGGTGATTGTGTATTTAGGTGGTTTCGCACATTCATTGTGCGATATGATAATTTTTAATTTTTAATGAATTCGCATATTCAGTGTGCGAATTCTAGATTTAATAATAAAAAAAAAATATTCAATTTCACATACTGAATATGCAAATTGTAATAAAAAAAATATCTTGAAATCACATTCTTAGAATGCTTAAATCAATTAAAAAAAAACTATTTTATTCAAATTTGCATACTGAGTATGCGAATTCATATTTACAAAAAAAAATAAAAATTATTTTGAAATCGCATATGTAATATGTGTGTCAAAAAAAAATTATTTAGTTAAAAATTAATATTGTAAGGCATCATATATAATATGTGATTTACTGTTTTCTTCTCATTCTATATAACAGGCGATTTGATTTGTTTTTCTCTAATATCATATATAATAGCGACATTTTTTTCTCTAATTTCCTATATAATAGCGACATTTGTTTTGGATTTTAACTAGGAAAAAGTTTGCCTTAGGCGAGCTTATTTTTAAGTACATTGTGTTCTTTGCTTTTCATCATTGTAATCGTAAGAATCTTCCATTCCCTTCATTGAATTTGTCCTTGTTAAGTGAGTCTGGTATTGAACCTCATCTATACAAGAGTGATGTTACTGAGCCTGCTTTGCCTTCTCTTATTGTTAGCCCTAAGACTGTGAATGCTCAACTTCCATGTAAGGACATTGAGTTGCTTAAACCTGCTCGTGTTCCTAAATTTCTTCCAGCTATTGTATCCCAGGAAATTGCTTTGTGTATCTCCGGACCATTCAACAAATGCAGAAATCTGGTTTTGCTCTATTTTAAGTGGTAATTTC
Organism: Phtheirospermum japonicum; assembly: GCA_014905375.1. Lineage (NCBI taxonomy): Eukaryota > Viridiplantae > Streptophyta > Magnoliopsida > Lamiales > Orobanchaceae > Phtheirospermum > Phtheirospermum japonicum. Next base: position 1,647,976 of record BMAC01000110.1, read on the forward strand.
TACTTATTGCTCTATTTTAAGTGGTAATTGTAGTAAGGATCTCATGTATTTGAGTAATTGGTGATGGTACCTTGAATATATTTACTCGTTTTGGTTTGTAACTAAAACAGGGTATATGGCAGGTGACCTTAATGGTGAAAATCATTTTGGAGACCAAGTACAATTTAGTTTAATCTGTATGAAGTCTCATTTTGATTGATGTGGATGTTATTGTAATTATCTATGCATGTGTGCATTAATTTTTCTAAGTAGAATTACTCGCTAGGGATCTAATATAATTTGGGATCTGATATATTGTTTGTGTTTGAGTTTAAATGACTGCAGGATTAGGTTAACATTTGACTGATGTTGCTAAATCTGGTATTTTATATATATATATATATATATATATATAAATGGAAATTTTCATCGTTCGCTATTTTTTGAAAGCTACATTGAGTTTATGTATTTGATACTTAACAAGTCAAAATCGAGTTTCGAAAGGGAATTTAAAACCACTATATAAATTTCCTTTTAGTCTATTTATATGTAGAGAAAAAACATTTTACATGTTTATGTCTTTTACGCGCCTGAAAGGAAGCAGAGAAGATCGGCTGATATGGAAGATCGAGATTCGAAGAGATCAGCTGATGAAGATTCGAAAAGCTCCATGCATGGAAATTCCAAGTTGATTTGAAGTTAACTGAGTCCTTAAGAAGTCCAAATCCTATGCAAGGAAACAAGAAATAAAAGAGGAAACATAATTCAAGTAAGATTTCACGCACAAGGAAGGCGGTTTATTGAAGACCAAGCGCATGCACACGGCCCATATGTTTAGTATATATATGTTTAGTATATATATTTGATATGTCTCGTTGTAAAAGTACTTCCAGTTAGAGTTAAAGCAATTATATAAGCATACTCGAATACTTTATATATTTTATACTAATTAATATTATTTCAATATTCTAGAATTTTGCTAGTATATCAAAATAAGTTAGTTTTTCTCTATTTTTCAAGGTATTAGGGATTAATATCTTTTAGTATTTGAATGGAGCTTATATGATTTTTCAAATCCAAGGAGTTGGTCGAAAAAATAGTTAAGAATAGTATGTAACTACGTTGGTAAGGTACGAAGGAGTACATACTTGTAAGTCCAAGTAGTTCACAAAGCAAACACTATATTATTGAAATTGTTACGAGAGAAAGATGGATTCTTCCTCACGCAAATAATCTTTCTACTTTATATTTGTTTGCTTCCGCAATTATTTTGTAATTTTACACAGAATATTTATAGAGCGCTTATATTTCCAATAACCACACAATTTGACCTTAGTTTTTAGAATGGTCCTAAAACATGTTTTTTTGTACAACTAATCTAAAAAATCTAACCTAAAATGTATTTTTTGTGTTTTAAATTTCAGCAAAATTCTAAAACTCAACCATTTCCTGCCAAGCTATTATGCAGAAATTAACAAAACCAACATCAAACGCATTATAGAATCAAGTAGAAATCCAATAAGGCAATAATCAAATATCAATCACAATGGCAAGATTAATGAAGGTCTCGTCGCTTGCTTGACGGAACGAGGCGATCTTTGCTCGGAAATCGGCCGTCTTGTCTTGGGAATAGTACTCCTCCATGAACCTCTCGGTCACCATATCCCAATTGGTGAGGGAATCATCCAGTAATGTCATAAGCCAATCGCCACCTTATCCTTCATCGTATACGGGAAGCATCTCATCTTGATTTGGTCAATGTGGATTCTTTGGCACGGAAAATTCGAAACGGTGTAGGAGAAGATACGTAGGAATTGAAGAGCATCCTCTTGCGGTAGGCCATGAAAAGACCCCGGGTTTTGAGCATTTTTGTGTGTGTTTTTCGTATGTTTTTACATTTTAATTTGTGTGATTTTATGGGTTTTTAGGTTCTTTTATTCGTAATTTTCTTCTTTTTAGTATTTCGTGTTTTTATCTCGTTTATTTTGTTTTGCGCTTAATTTCGTAGATTGCATCTTAATTGCGCTAAATTTTCTTTATCAGTAGTAGAACGGGCTGAAGAACACTTGTAAAAGGACGCATTTAAGGAAGCTCGAGTTGAAGGATTGGAATGACGAGAAGAAAACGAGCTTTTCGACAAAGAAATAGCAAAAAACGGTTATTTATAACGGTTATTCTACTGGAACCGTTATAGAATCACTGAAGGAAGAGAAGCTAACGGTGCACTAGCGATAGCTAGTACCGCTAGCTATCTATAACGGTTACCGCTACCCAAAACCGTTGTCAAAGTGCAGAATTGAAGAACTAGCGATAGCTAGTACCGCTAGCTATCTATAACGGTTACGCTACCGCTACCTTACCGTTAACGCTATCGTTAACGGGCCCAGAACTGACTTTCCAAACTTGCTGTTCAAGAAATTGAAAATCCATAAATACCCACCTATAATCCGAGTTCCAGTCATGCTACCAACCCTAAAAACTTACCAAAAATATAATCCTAAAGGTTTAGATTCGGATTTTAACATCAAAACGCGAAGATCGACGAGGAGATCAAGGATTTGATGAAAACGCGTTCCGGAGCCCGTTTGACATTGTTAACCCGTTCCCGTCCGTTTTTCAGCGTGTTTCTGTGGAGAACTCAAAGAACTTACTGCATCTACTACGTTTAATAATTTTTCTATTCCTTTTTCGTATTTTTCAAGCTTTCGTCATAGTTTTCATGTTTAGGATATTATTTTCATGTTTGTGTTCTTACGTTCGTCTTCGTATCTAAAATTCGCTGAACTTATATGATTTTAATTCTCTGTTTTTATTCAGTTTTTGTAGAATTTGAAGGTCTATGGTTTTTAAAAATAAGTTTCAAATTCACGATGTTGTTAACAATGTAAAAAACCCTGTCTACCAACATCGACCAGAGTAAAATAAAAATATGCAGTGGAAATAAAAGTTAAGAACACGATATAACAAATTCAGTTCACAAGTAAAACTACTTGTGAATTTGGGTGTACAAACCCGAAAACTATATTACTTTCTTATTTTTCGATCAATACAAAAATATTAAGTAATATATGAAAACTAAAGTATCAAAACACATGATACTAAATACTTGTCGCCTAGGTTGAACAAGCTCTTCTCCGTTGGTCACGCAACTTCGAATAACTTGTCGATCTCGATCAATGGCTTCAAGTAACCTTCATGTTCTTCGTCTTGCTTGCGTCTTGCGTTGCCGTGCGTCGTGTTCTGCTCCAAAATCCGTGTGTCCCTTAAGTTCTTACAAGCTTTAGGATTCTCTTGTCTTAAATAGACAATCCTAAAATTCTAAACTTGTTAAACAAGACAAAACAAATTCTAAACACAATCTAGGAAACTAATAAAGTCTTATACATAAACTAGGAAACACAATATACTCCTAAATTTAGTTTCCTAACTTATTTTGTCCCCATGAAAGACAAATAACAAAATAGGAATTATTGCCAAGAATAAATTCCTCAACAATCTCCCCCTTTTGCCTTTTTGGACAAAACACTACGACGCAAAAACATAAAAATACTAACTCCCCCTAAACAAAACACTCAATGTTGTTAAACATTCAAACCAACATTACAAACCAACATTGTTCAAAACATCACTTTAACAAAACAAAACAGAATAAAGGAACTTATTGACTTCGAATCCTCTTCGAACAACGAGGGGATGTCGAAGTTCCTTCACCCCTATCCTTCCTCTTCTTCTTCTGCATTCTCTTCATTTTCCTCAAAGCCTTATTGCGAGAGCGAATTTGCTTCCTTCGCTTTTCCCGAGCAAGACTGGCCAAGGCTTCGGTAGCAACAGCATCTTCTCCACCAACATCATCTTCATCAACAACTTCATTATCCATGTCAACAACTTCTCCCCCTTTTTGACCAGAAAGCGAAAGGGCCTTCAAGAGAGAGTTACGAAGAGCCTTCAGCTGAGTCATCTGCAAATCAATAGAAGCCACATGTGCACGGAGGACCTGCGCAGAAATGTGGACCATGTTGGGAACGTCCCTCCCAACATCACTAGCAACATTAGCCCGAGAAGGAACTTGCCACGGCAGATCAATAACTCTAGCACCTTCAGTATGCTGGCCTCTTAAAGCAAACCAATCCGCTTCACCCGTGAGCACATCATCGGGACGAAGCGTCAAACCTTGGTTCTCCAGCAAGTTGAAAATCAAAGAAGGAAAACACAACGATTAATTATAAGGACAATTATAATTAAAAGTTTAATTGAAAATAACTAATTTTAGAAGATTAATTAAGCTCTAACTAAAATCCTAAATTGCTTAATTAAGACAACCAAATTAAATAAAGCTTGTAAGTTGAAAGAGAAATGGAGGAAAAAAAAAGTTTCATACAACTTTTAAGACCAATGGAGGAAATGGAGGAAAAAAAAAGTCAGGTGGCATTTAATGAGAAAAAGTCAAATTTAATCAAAAAGGGAAGTTTCATACAACTTTTAAGACCAATAATTTGTCTAACTAAAAAGAGTAAAAAGTTTGAAAAGGAGATTCAATGGAGTTTTTGCTAAAGAAGAAAACTAAGCTAAGAATAGAAACAGAATTTGAAAAGGAAGAACAACAATACAACATAAAATCTAAAGAAAACAACAACACAATATAAGAGGGAAAGTTTACTACCAATATTGCATTCCAACGCAAAAGTTTCAAATGTGGCTTACAATATCCAAAATAAGTAGAATAATTTCAACTCAAAAACTTCACTACAAGATTACTAATTAAGAACAACCAACTTAAACCTAACCAAACAAAAACTAAAACTAAATTAAAGATTATAATTAGGGTTTGCAAATGGAATAGTGGAAAATAACTTGGAAGAGATTGAAAATGGTTCAAAATCAGCCAAGGGGGATAAGGTTGGTGGAGAAAAAGAGTTGGGCTATTTATACAAAAAGGTAGGGGCAAAATCATCAAAAACGGGTCAAATTTGGTCAGCACCAGCCGCAATGAACCCTGGACAGGTTCAGAGTGAACATTCATTTGCGCACGTCAGGAGAGTGCAAAGCGTGTGCTTTGACGTATTGGAGCGTGTATCAGGGAGTGTGCTTTCCGTATTAGAGCGTGTGTCAGGAGTGTGTTCGTTCAAAAAATAAAACAGGGTCGAACCAGACCACCCCCACGGACCAGCCAATTCGGACCCAAGACCCAAGTTCCAAGTTCTAAGGACCGAGGTCTGAGGTCCGGGACCGGGCTCGGGCTCGGCTCCGCTCGGCTTCGCCGAAGGCGGACGGGCTAACCCAAGTCCAGGAGCCCGCGTGAGCTTTGTTTTCACAAAGTCCACACAACCCACTGGGCCCACTTGATGTCCAATCATTAAAAGTTAAACACTTTTAAACTCCCTTCCACATTGAATATTATTCAATGTGGGATAAACTTTAATACACACTTTGATATACATAAGCAACCGTTCAACTTCAAAGCATTATTTCTCACTCACCAATAATTGGATTTGAGAAATTCAAAATGCTATGATTATCTACACGATACGTAGATTAGTATTTGCTACATTATTTAAATGGGATAAATCCAAATTAATAACAATCCCCCACATGAGTGAGAATACCTAAAAAATAAAAAATGCATGTATGCAAATACGTAGTTTTTTCTTTAAGAGACAATAGAGAATAGGGATAGGTGGCTTGTGGCCTTGAACTCTCCTTAGTTAATACTACCGAGTATACCGGCGGATTAATGAATATAATTCTTGAACTGTTTCCCTTTGTGTATACTAGACAATTGTACCAACCCACTAAGGTCTCAAAATTCTTTCGTTCTCACGTTTGTGTCCGTTTCTGGCCATGGACAACTTCTTTGGATTCATAAGCATACAGTAGAAGTGGCCCTCACTTCTCGCTTACATAGGTAATTTTTCAATTCAGCATTCTGCCATACTCAAGTCAAAGACCTGCACAAGAATCATTAAAAATCAGAGATTTATCCTCACCACGTGACAGATTAGAAACTCTACTTTTGCCGTTAAGGAATAGGGTCGTAGAGTTTTACTTACCCAGACTTTCATAGTTTAGTTTTCCCATTGAACCAAGTTTGTGGGATCTCCACTCATCATGGTTGGGTTTCCACTACAATCATCTTTAAGATGTGGATTTCACTCCCATTCCTTCAAGCAACTTGTACATCTGATCTCGAGCTATGTTTTTAGTGAATGGATCCGCTAGATTATCTATTGACCTTACGTAGTCAACTGAGATAATCCCACTCGATAACAGATATCTCACGGTGTTATGTCTCCGACGAATATGTCGAGACTTGCCGTTATACAAACCACTTCTTGCCCTTCCAATAGCAGCTTGACTATCGCAGTGAAGCATGACCGGCAGCACTGGTTTCTCCCAACATGGAATATCTTCTAAAAAGTTACGAAGCCATTCAGCTTCTTCACCTGCTTTATCCAAAGCGATAAACTCAGATTCCATGGTGGATCGGGCTATACATGTCTGTTTAGTGGATCTCCAAGAAACAGCTCCTCCCTCAATTACAAACACATATCCACTTGTTGACAATGAGTCCTTTGTGTCGGATATACAGTTTGCATCACAGTAACCTTCATGTACCCTGAGGTGTCTACCATAATGTAGCCCAAAGTTCAGAGTATACTTTAAATATCTCAAAACTCTCACAAGCGCTTTCCAGTGTTCTCCACTTGGGTTGCTTGTATATCGACTCAGTTTATTTACCGAGCAAGCTAGATCAGGTCTTGTACAATTACAGATGTACATCAAACATCCAATGATCCTAGTATAATCCTTCTGAGCAATAGGGTCACCTCTTTTCTTACTGATGTGAACGTCGAGCTCCATAGGTGTCTTTGCTGGAAGACTATCGTGTGCATTGAATTTCTTGATCACTTTCTCAATGTAATGAGATTGTGATAAGACAATTCCATCTGGAGTTCTTATGATTCTTATGCCAAGAATAGTGTCAGCAACTCCCACATCCTTCATGCCAAAATTTCTTTTTAGCATGAGTTTCGTCTCGTTAATCACTTGCAGGTTGCTACTCATGATTAACATATCATCTACATAAAGACATACTATAAAAAATCTGTCATTAGTATTCTTAATGTATACACATTTATCGCACTCGTTTATCTTGAACCCATTTGACATCATCACTTCGTCAAATTTCAAGTGCCATTGTAAAAGTGCTTGTTTCAAGCCATACAAAGACTTAACAAGTTTGCACACCTTTCTTTCTTGTCCAGGTTTTACAAAACCTTCAGCTTGTTCCATATAAATTTCCTCTTCTAAATCGCCATTTAGAAAAGCTATTTTCACATCCATTTGGTGAATCTCAAGATTGTGCAAAGCAGCAATCGCTAGAAGCACCCGGATAGAGGTAATTCTCGTCACAGGAGAGTATGTGTCAAAGAAATCATAACCCTCCTTCTGGAGAAAACCTTTCACAACCAAACGAGCTTTATACTTATCGATTGATCCATCAGTTCTGAACTTTCATTTCAGAATCCATTTACTTCCTAAAGGTTTACAACCTTCAGGTAAATCAGTCAGAATCCACGTATGGTTCTGCATGATCGAATCGATCTCGCTCTGTACAGCTTCCTTCCAAAATGAACTATCAGTCCGTGAGAAAGCTTCTTTTAGTGAATTAGGTTCTTCATCCAAGAGAAAAACCACATAGTCAGGACCGAAGTCCTTAGCAACTTTAGCTCGAGTGCTCCGTCTAGGAGTTAGAGCTTCAAGTTCTGAACCGGGTCGTTTGCGAGACTTAGGTTCAACCCCCACAAGTTCGTGACTTGTAGTTCCTTCTGTATTGCCAGTGTTTGAACTGGAAGCAGCTTTATCCTTACAAGGATAGATGTCTTCAAAGAATATCGCATTCCTTGATTAAATGGTGGTTCCGACATTCATGTCCGGAACATCCGACCTATGGATTATAAATCGATAGGCGCTGCTATTCAGTGCATAACCAATAAAAATACAATCAACCGTTTTGGGTCCGATTGTCACTTGTTTCGGTAGAGGCACTTCTACCTTCGCTAAACACCCTCACACTTTGAGGTATTTGTAAGAAGGTTTCCTTCCTTTCCACAACTCGCAGGGAGTTTCGTCCCTACCTTTAAGTGGGATTTTATTGAGGATATAATTATCCGTTAAAACAGCTTCCCCCCACATGTTCTGAGGTAACCCAGAACTAATCAACAACGCATTCATCATCTCTTTCAAAGTACGATTCTTGCGTTCTGCAACTCCGTTAGATTGAGGTGCATARGGAGKTGTAGTTTGATGAATTATYCCACTTTCGTTGCACAACTCCTCAAACGGAGCTACGTATTCRCCTCCTCTATCGCTTRGGATAGATTTGATTTTGCAGTTAAGTTGATTTTCGGCTTCAACTTTGAAGTTCTTTAAAGCTTCAATAGCCACATCTTTACCTCTCAAAAGATAAAGGTAACAGTACCTTGTGCAATCGTCAATAAAAGTAATAAAATACTTTTTGCCACCTCTAGTTTGCACAAACTTTAAATCACATATATCCGTGTGAATTAATTCTAAAGGTGTCGTGCTCCTTTCTACCGATTTAAACGGTAATTTAGTCATTTTTGATTCTACACAAATTACACACTTACTTTTATTAACAAATTCATTTACCTTAAGTAAATTGAGATTTGACAAATGTTTTATTGCATTTAGATTAATGTGGCCTAATATACAATGCCATAAACTAGAGCACTCYGTCAAGTAAGAGGAATCAGAAGCAATTTTATTAATGACTGGTTTTGGGTGTATAGTCATTACACTTAGTTTGAACAAACCATCTGTAAGGTAACCCTTAACTAGAGGTGTCCCAAACTTAGACAATACAAACTTATTAGCCTCAAATACAAGTCTAAAGCCACGACTAACTAGTATTGAACCAGAGACTAAGTTCTTCCGGATGTCCGAAACGTGCAGCACCTCATTCAGAGTGATCTCCTTGCCGGAAATCATTTTGAGGACAACCGTACCAGTACCAGCAACTTCCGAAAAAGTTTGATTTCCCATGTTCAACTTCCTTCCCTCACAAGGAAGGTATTTGGAGAACAAGCTCCGATCAGCACACACATGAGCGGTTGCAGCAGTGTCGATGAACCATTGACCACGGTTCTCGATCATGTTAGCTTCTTCAGTGATAACCGCAACGAGGTCATCACTAGTCAGCTCCCTCTCGGCTAGTTGGGCACTCGGCTTGTCCTTCTTCTGCTTTGGCCTGCGACAGTTCTTAGACAAGTGCCCAGGATAGCCGCAATTATAACAATTGCCTTCTAACTTCTTAGAAGAGGGAGCTTTAGGCTTAGAGTTGCCCAGACGCGGCCTCTTCTTCGAGTTATCTCCTCGTTCAAGCAGGTTCACTCGAGGTTCATCCGAATTTTTCAAATTCTTGTACTAAACTCGAACTTCGGACTCAATTCGTACCTCCCAGATCACATCTTCAACATCGCCTTTCGTTTGTGCTTTAGGTACGTTTTAAAGTCTTTCCAGTTCGGTGGAAGCTTGTCAATCATGGCAGCAGCCGTGAAAGCATCCGGAAGTATCATCCCTTCGGCGTGGACATCATTCACCAGCATTTGGAACTTTTGAACTTGTTCCATAACCGGGCAAGAATCAATCATCTTGTAGTCCATGAAGTTTGTGACTACAAATTTCCTAGTTCCAGCCTCGTCAGAACTGTATGTCTTCTCAAGTGCTTCCCAGATTTTTTTGGAGGTCTTTACATCCGAGTACACGTTACTCATACTATCTTCTAGGCTACTCAAGAGAAAGCCTTTTCACAAATAGTCCCCATTGTGCCAATTATCGTAGGCAGCGTGAACATGGAAACTAGTCTCGTCCTTGTCCGGAGTAGGTGGTTCGTCTTCCTTCACGATGTTAGCGAAACCAAGTATCGTGAGGTAGAACAGCATCTTTTGTGCCACCTCTTGAAGCCTTCTCCATTGAATTTTGGAGGCTTCTCCGCCGCGGGCATGATCCGTGAGGAGTGCACCGGCGCGTTCATCGTTGGTACAAAAGTCCCCATCGAACCCGTTGAATGGGTATTCAAGACAGTTTAATCTGTTTGGGGAGCAGTTGCAAACAAATTTGGAACCGAAGTTCCCATCATCCCAATGGGATGGGTCACAGCCGGAGCTGACAAAGTTTGGACCGAAATCTCTATCCCAAAAGGGATCGTTCCAGCAGCCGAAGCTGTGGATGAGTTCGACTGGGTCATGCACTTCGTCAGCATCTCGAGTAAGAAGTCGAGGGTTCCTGGGTTGAGAATGATCTCAGCTTGAGTAGTGTTCATGTTTGGCGAAGACATGCCAATTGTTGAAGTGATCGTGACTGCAGGGGCAGTGGTCGTCGCCGAAACGGTGGAAGTGATGGCCGGAATAATCGAGGTTGTCGGAGTGCTGGAGGTTGACATCTTCCCAGTAGTGATTACAAATTACAAATAAAAATTCATTTTGTGATTGTTGGAAATTAATCTAATTCGACTAACACAAATAGGGCTGTAAATGAAATCACTAAAATTGGAAAAAGAAAAGAAGAAAAAGAAAACAGAATCTTCAAAACGAAAGTCGAGTCGAGTGGTCACTCTTTCCACAAAACGAATTTGCCCCGGTAGTGCCCTTCGGTTTTGGCAAATCATTCCCAAAGATAAAACGACTTCATCTTTGGTTTAACTGCACCGTTAGAAACCAAAGCTCCGGCGAACTGGAAGGATTCGTACTGAACTACGTAAGAAATAAGATGCAGAAAAAGAGAATGCTATGCAATTGTTCAGGTGTTCGTATGTTGAATTTCAGGTATTCGTTCGTATGGAAAGTGAACAGTAAATGCAGGAGCCTCACCCTTTTATAGGGGTTCAAATCAGGGGTTACAGCTGCCAATTATGACGTCCATAAATGCAGCTTTATGACGTTCAAATTTGGTCAGCACCAGCCGCATGAACCTGGACAGGTTCAGCGTGAACATTCAGTTGCGCACGTCAGGAGAGTGCAAGCGTGTGCTTGACGTATTGTAGCGTGTGTCAGGAGTGTGCTTTCCGTATTGGAGCGTGTGTCAGGAGTGTGTTCGTCCAAAAATAAGACAAGGTCGAACCAGACCACCCCCACGGACCACCTCAATCGGACCAGCCAATTCGAACTAATTGCCCAAGACCCAAGACCCAGGCCCAGGCCCAAGGTCCGGGGTCCAGGCTCGGGCTCGGATCCGCTCGGCTCCGCCCCGCGTGAGCTTTGTTTTCACAAAATCCACACAACCCACTGGGCCCACTTGATGTCCAATCATTAAAAGTTAAACACTTTTAAACTCCCTTCCACATTGAATATTATTCAATGTGGGATAAACTTTAATACACACTTTGATATACATAAGCAACTGTTCAACTTCAAAGCATTATTTCTCACTCACCAATAATTGGATTTGAGAAATTCAAAATGCTATGATTATTTACACAACACGTAGATTAATATTTGCTGCATTATTTAAATCGAAAAAATCCAAATTAATAACATTATTCTCAAGCTACTTGTTATAATTCCTTGATTAAAGCAAAAAACATTGAAAGAAGCACTAAGGGATACAAACTAGATTCAAGCTATACATGGAGGGTTAAAACAGTTCTCTAGGAATGATGTGCGTGAACTTGTTCCATGTGGATTCATAAAAATAAAACTGATGAATTTGGTAAGATTACTAGAAATAAGGCACGTCTAGATGCATAGGGTTACACTCAATATGAATATTGATGAAGTTTTTGCACCTATTGCATGTTTAGAATCTGTTCAAATGTTCTTGCAAAACAAAAAAACAGCAGTTTTTCGAGTGATTTTTCCCTCGGTTTTAATGTAAAATCCCTCGATTTTGTGAGAAACCGAGTGAAAAATTCTCTCGGAAAAAACCTTCTCGGTAAAATTTTCTGAGGGACAATTTCCCTTGGAAAATTTTACCAAGAAAAAAACCGAGGGTCCGTACCCTCGGTAAAATCCCCCGTACAACCCTCAAGAAACCGAGGGCAAACCAAGGGCTGGTCGCCCTCGGAATTTCCGAGGGTAAATAACCCTCGGTACGTTCACTCGGAAAAACCAAGGGCGGAAAGCCCTCAAAAAACCGAGGGCCATATATTCCCTCGATTTTTTCATTTTTCGAGGGTATTTCCCCTCGATTTTTTTATTTATTTTTAAATATTTTTAATTTCAGTTTTAATTTTAATTCCTATTCAATTATTAAAATTCCCTAAAAATCACCCCACGTGCCTAAGATGATAGAATTTATTTCGTTTTTACGGTTTTTCTGTTTTATTCTATTTTTCTTATTTTTTTTTAATTAAAAAAATAGAGGGATGAGTTTTCCCTCGAAAACAAACTGAGGGAAATGTGATTCCTTAGGGTTTTTTCCGAGGGAAACTAATCCCTCGGTTTTTTTAATTTTTAAAAAATCATAATTAAACCGAGGGATGAGTTTTCCTTCGGAAAAAACCGAGGGAATCACATTTCCCTCGGTTTCTTTTCGAGGGAAAACTCATCCCTCGATTTTTGTAATATTTAAGAAAATAATAATAATAAAAAATCGAGGGTAATTTCGTCCCCTCGGTTTTTCTGAGTGATATTTTCCCTCGGAAAAATTTCCCTAAAAAATCCTTCAATATTTCCTTCGTTAATTATGGCGGTAAATATTGGCGCCGTATTTCTAAGGGGAAAACCGAGGGAAAAAAATATCCCTCGGTTTTTCCCTCGAAAAATACCGAAGGGAAATGTTCCCTCGGTTTTTCCCTCGGAAAATTGCTGTTTTTTTTTTTTGTAGTGTTGTATATTCCTTGCTTAAACATTTTTTTGTGTGTATCAAATAGATGTGAAAAGTGCTTTTTTGAATGGTTTTTTTTGAAAGAGGTTGTTTACGCGAAGCAACCTGAGGGTTTTGTTGACCCTCACAAACTTAAGCATGTTTAACGGCTGAAGAAGGTCGTGTACGGTCTTAAACAAACTCTTAAGGCATGGTATGAACGTCTAACCATATTTCTACTTGAGAAAGGCTATCGGCGAGGGGGAGCAGATAAAAATATATTTTTTGTATAAAAGTCAAATAAAGATATGATCATTGCTCAAATTTAAGTGGATGATATTATCTTTTGCTCTAACTCAAAAATCATTCATAACATGTCAAAGGTGATTGAGATGAACATAGTATGTGAATTACATAATTTCTAGGATTTCGGGTTGTGCAGAGTAGTGGTGGTATCTTTATTATAATCAAAGTAATTACTCTAAGGATTTAGTGAAAAAGTTTGATTTGAGAACGCCAAACACCCTAACACTCCAATAGGAAGTCATAAAAAAGTTTAAATGGATGATGAAGAAAAATATGCAGACCAGAGTTTCTACAGAAGCATGATTAATGGCATGTTATATCTGACTACTATTAGACTTGACTTATGTTATAGTGTATATGTGTGTGGTAGGTACCAATAGGATCCCAAGGAACCCCATCTGAAAGCTGTAAAGCACACTATTAGATAATTTTAGGATATCTTACTCGCATAACACAAGTGCTAGTCTTGCAGGCTATTGTGATGCAGACTGGGCTATGAATATTGATGATCAAAAGAGCACATTAGGAGGATGTTTCTACATCGCCAACAACTTGGTCTCGTGTTTTAATAAAAAGAAAAATTGCATATCTGCTGCAAGAAGTTGTTGTTCCCAACTTCTGTGGATAAAACAAATGGTGCTTTAATATGGAATTGAGGTAATTTTAATCCAACTCTTTTGTGACAACACTAGTACTATAAGCATATCTCACAATCATGTCCAACACTCCCGAACTAAGCATATTCATATTAGGCATGATTTTATTAGAGGTTTGGCTGAGGATGAGATGATTACTTTAGATCATGTTCCTACACTAGACCACCTGGCTGATATCTTTACAAAAGTGTTGGATGCCAAAGATTCGATTCTCTAATAAAATCCTTAGAGATGAGCACTCCGTGATTTGTAGCATTGATATTATATTATATTATATTATATTATATTATATTATTTAAGTACACATAAAGGATTTATATATCATATTAGGCGTGATTCTCTAATAAAATCCTTAGAAATGAGCACTCCGTGATTTGTAGTATTGATATTATATTATATTATATAAGTACACATAAAGGATTTATATATCATATTAGGCGTAAATTGCACTATTTCATGTAACACCACGGATCTTTTGATTTGATTATACATGTTAGCATTAACTTGATTACCTACAACAACTTTCTTGGTTTTTCCCAAAAACTGTGGCACGTCTAATTTTTTGGTAAAGAGCTGCCTACATAAAATGATACAACGATTAGCTATCTATTTTGCTTATCAATGTGATTCAGTTGTGAAAAGATCATCATGTAAAGAAATTGAGTTTATTGTGTAGCTACCAACATGACATCATGCAAGGGACAAATGCTCTTCTGTATTACATTTGGAGTACAGGATGGTCATCTAGAATATTAGCAAAATTAGTGCAACAAGTTTTTAATTTTTGTATTTTGAGCCCAAAAAAAGCAAATAACCACAAAAGAAAAATTAAGAATAATTGTCAAAAATAAAATTCTCAACATCGCTCATTTAACAAATACCGTTTGTGGTTTGTACTAATATGGTCGAAGGCTAGGAAGTGGGCCCGGGAAGATTTTATTAAAATTAGTATTGAGAATAGAAATATAAGTATTTTTTTTTAGAAAATATTTTTACCTTTTTATCATATACCTAAATTGTACTTTTTTTTTAAACTTGTTCAAGAAAAATATACGATCTATTTCATAATTGTTTCATACTTGTTTATTTATTAACCATAAAGAATAAGCTCTATTTTATAATTGTTTCATACATGTTTCTCAAATATGGAAAAACTGAACCATAAATGTATATGATATTTCTAAAACTCAAATAATGCAAAAATGAATAAGAATTATATTATTTTTTAAAAAACTCAAATAGTGAACTTCATACCTCAGATTCTGAAATAACTCAATTAGTGAATTGTTTCAAATATATTTCGTATTTGTTTTAAAATTATTTAGATGATAATTTTAAGATTGTTTCATGCTTAGTGATAAATAATGAATATAATGCTTTTATGAAATTAGTTTTTCAGTTTTTTGATATTCATCATTAATTTATAATATATTCATTTCTTTTGATTTCATATCCATATAGCAACGTATATGGATTTTACTGAGGGTATAAGTATCTTACATTAAGTCCATATTTCTGTACTTTTAAGCACTCATCCCCTATTCTTTTTTTCTGTAAAACTTGACACTATAATCCGTGAAATATATGGCGGTGTATAAAACACTTATATCTTATATATACAAATAAGTTTTTACTATAATATTAGAAAAAATTATTAATGTTACTAAAACTTTATAAATTACAGTGGATTAAGGAAAGATTTTCACACTACAAAACAGAGTTTTATTAATTTATTTGCTTATTTCAGTTTATGCGACTCAATCGTACCTACATTTTAATTAATTTAAAATCAATCTTTGCCTCATTTTAAAACAAGTAAAATAATGTCCAATTATTCAATTAAAGTTTAAACAATATATGAGCAATTACTTTAAGTGTTTTAATTTATATTTCAAAAAAATCAAACACGAGCAGAATTCAAATTAATCATGGAGCATTACATCCAATTAAGTACATTTTATTTTACATGATACTAATTAAGATTTCAAGAAAAACAACTCTAGTATAATTTGGTCTGATTAATGTATTATTTCATAACCAACATCATAAACATATCATAAAATAGTGATGATCAGAAAATCACAGGCCCCATAATAGGAACTCCAAAAGTTGCGTCCAAAATCATACCCTGACGAAATGACTCTGTTGCCCTTGTCCCCTCCATCAAATCCTTCACAAAAGAAGCATAATATTTTTTCAATTTTTTAAGCATGCAATAATATTTTACCGTCATCCACTTTAGCTTCACTTTTCTACAAGCTCTAGAAAAAGAAAACCCGCGGCGGGGCTTTTCCCCCCCAAGGCGGACAGTGGGCAAGCGCTGCCGTCTACGGCTGATCTTCCAGCGGCGGGTGGTTTTTTGGGGGCAAATCTGTGAATACATTTTTGTTGTGGGCAAGAAATGTAAATAAATTAAAGAGGAGTTGACAATGTCGGAATGTGAGAATAGCCTTTGGCTGTGGGTGGGGGTATATATATATATATATATATATATATAAATTTTGGGAAATGTGATGATTAATTTTTGGGTAGTTCTTGTATTTGTAATTTTTCTTGCTTTTAAATGAAATATTTCATCTTTCAACAAAAAAATAAAATGAAAATTGATAGTAAATTTCACAATTTAGAGAGATATTATACATATTTTGTGCATAAACTTTGTGAAATGAGAATCATGCAAATCTCATTAGCTTTATTGTGGCACTCAAATTCAAGATAATATGAGACTGTCAAATATTACGTATTATTGTAATTCTATTTCATATTATATATATTATGTGCATCAATTAGTTGGGTTTTATTTTATCTTTATCGTTTGAATTAGTAGTGGCAACAAATTAATGTGATTACAAACCTAGAAACTTAAAGAGATAAGGCAAAGAAAGTTTGGCTTCATTATAACACTAATGGAGTACTAATATAATACTCGCATTTCAGAAATAAATTACTAGTTTGATAAATAAGTTATACATAAGAATATGAAAAATATATTGTTCACTTAAGATTCCAAAAAACATCCCGTAAATCATGTTAATTATTTTATTTGTAATTATACTAGTTTGGTCGAAATAAATAATTTTCAACCTTTTCTTTTTTCGACATAAAGATGATATGTGCATTTTACAATAATTATAAAATTACAATTTTTTATGATTTGTTGTAACAAGCATGTAAAAAAAACCTAGAAATACGAGTAATTCAAAGAAAATTTGAATAGAGTTCAATTTTTATCGTATTTTATTGGTCCATAACAATATTATACCAGTTTTGTGCTAATATCATCGTCGTTTTAACGTATTCTTTCAGTTGATCATTACTTAACATGTGATGTGTGGTTGTATGCGTTGCACGAAAAATAAAAATTTATAACATAACATAACATAAAAGATTGTCAGAGTCAAACGGGACAATTAAAGGTATATCTAAATGTAATCAATATGTAGAAGAAAGTTACTATAATTCAAATCAATATTTAGAAAATAGGCAAATCTATTAAAATAAAAATAGTAGTCCACAACAATATTTAGAAATTTGTAGTTAGAGCATCTCCAATGTAACAATGTTGAAAGAGAAAAAATTGACACATGAAATAAAAATAATTATGTGGCACATTAAAATAATTATGTGGCACATTAAATGCTTGACATTGTCAAGAGCAATGTTAAATTCTAGACATTACTCTTGACAATGTTGACAATTAATTTTTAAAGATATCATCCAATTATGTTATTTCTCTCTCTTTATTTTTTCTAAAAATAAATAAAATAAATTATCACATATATAATATTAACATTGATGGATTGGAAAACTTTTTTTATAAAATGTCAATATC
>BMAC01000110.1:1674810-1698003 GCA_014905375.1 Phtheirospermum japonicum
AATTTACGATTCCCATAAAATTTCATAGTCAGTTCGAATTTCATACTTCGCACCACCATACCCTTATAATTCTACAAGGGTAATAAAGACAGTCCTTTATAATGTATTCAATAATATTATTAATATGGCCTAAAGGAGAGAAAATAAATTGAGGTGACTAAATGGTTAATGAAAAATTCTAATTTGGCACTAAATGAAAATTTCCTCCTTATTTTAATATATTCATTTAAATTAATCGTTCGAGATTATTATCAAATTAATAATATAAAATAATAGCTTACTACTAAATACTTTAAAAACTATTTTTGTATTGAGAAATTAGAAGATATTATAAAAAGTTTCACACGTTATATTATTTTATTTATTAATTAAAATTAATTAAACTAATATAAAAAATAAAACATCTTTTATTATCTAAACTTTACCTAGGCACGAATAAACTTATAAAATTCAAGCCTCGACCTCTCCGCCTCGTGATATCTAGAAACTTCCGAAATAGTGGTAGTAATGTTAAAAATTAAGCAATGACAATAATGCAAGATAATTTTTTTTTTTTAACGTGTATTTGTATTCTTATTAAAATAAAGTAACTTTGGTAAACGACTTTTCGAAGAGGAGAAGCAATCTAATTGGTTTTGGAGTTTGTTGAGTTGGAATGGCATTTTTACAATGAACTAACTAGCTTGAAGATATAATGCTTGCTCGAACATATTTGGGTAATGGATTGATAGTTGATTAGTGAATTTGATTAAATATTAATTTATTAGGTTTTTATCGAAAGATATAAAAATATTATATATAAAAATAAAATAAAATAAATTAAAAAATTGTTGATATGAATTATAATAATAATGAAAATTTCCTAAAATTTACATAAAAACTAAGAAAAATAAATATGAAAATGATAAAAAAAAAAGTAATAATTAATAAATACTTTGTAATATCTAAAAGTAATTTTCCCGTAAACTTGTAAATTAATACATAAGTTCATAAAAAGAATTACAAAAGAAAATGATAAAAAAATGTATTTTCTTTCTTCAATAAGTTAGGATCTAAATAGATAAAACTATAAGCTATATATAGAAAAAACTTTTTAGGAATTTTTGTCAAGCAATATGGAAAGAAAATTATCAACTCTTCCAATTGCTAACGTTCAATCAAATCTCGTTAAATTAGAATGAAAATTTTATGGGAATCGTAAATTCTAACGTTCAATCAAATCTCGTTAAATTAGAATGAAATTTTAAAAGACTTTTCCAAATTAGGATGAAATTATTAAAGGAAAGTATGAAATTCGAATTGAGTATGAAATTGTGAATTGTAGAATAATTATGAAATTCTAAAAGACTTTTTCAAATTATTATGTCTAAAAGGAAAATATGAAATTGAACTGAATATAATAGCGAGATTTGATTTGGAATTATTCGAATCGATCGTCTTATATTGATATTAATAAATATAATAGCGAGTTTTGATTTGGGAATTATTTGAAACAGATATTTTTTTTTTTTTGTTGCAGTTAGTTTTGCGTGGAATATTCGTAGAAGAGAGTCGTATTAATTTAGTACAATTAGGATAAATCTGTAATGCATGTACAAGAGTTAAATATAGAAAATATATTAAAAAAACACTTCGTTACTAACCGACAAAATTCTCAATTCTATGTTGATTGTCAGTTTAAAAACCTTCAATCCAAGCGTTTTGGTAAAATCTGATATCGTAAGTCAATTTAGATGAATTTTAGGCAGGCCTGTCTTTTAAATCACAGCTATTTCGTTAGTTTATAACGGTCAACTATCGAAAGTTAACATAGTTCTAACATTGCCGCTATTTTTAACATTAATTTAAATATTAATTATAATTCATTCATGTGATTTTTTTTATTTTTTCTTAAATCATTAGTTGCAATTATATGGATTATACAATATTTCCCTGTTTATGATTGGTCTACGAGGCACAACGCATTCTTTAGGCGTAAGCCAAGCCCGACTACAACTATTTTCATGAATTTATAAAGATACACGTTAATTTGTTTTACTCAATTACTGTACATTTTAGTCATGCAATTCAAAATTGTTGTCGGGACTGGAACAACGCTGAGGCCCGTTCTAACGATTTGTTTAAGTTGCGGGCATAGTAAAAAAATAATAAATAGGTTGACTATGCGGTAATATATGGTCATGGTCCCCGATAAGTTGATAAACATAGAAATAATAATATTTTATACTTATTATGGAATTATGTAAACTAAAAATTCTATTATGATAATATTTATTAATTATGGAGATTGAGTATAAGGAGGAGATTTAATCCCATCTTAAAGAGGTATCCTATTGATTGATGGGATTCAAACTCTTATTTCATAATTTCAATTATTTTGAATCACTTTACAAATTTTATGGGGAATTATTCTCTCTTTTTATTATAAGGTGATTCGACCTCTTTCTTGGTAAACCAATTTTTTTTTACAGCCGACATGAAAGAAAGAAACATCATACCTCAAACTTTGGATTTCGACTCTCACACGAGCAAGACTAAGGATCTGGGCAAGGAGAAGCAGGGTGCGGAGAAACAAACACCACCACAAGGGAAAACAGCGGATCAAACGGTCACGAAAACACCACCACCACCACCGAAGAAAAAGGCGGAGAGTTCGAGAAAGGGGAATAAGAATAAATCCCCAATAATAATTAGGCAGAGGACAATCAATATCGGAACCAAGGAGTGGGATGAATTACCAACGGGAAGAATTTGTTGTGTTGACAAGGGATTTCTGGAAAGATTGATGGAACTCGTGCCTCCGAGCAAATTGAAGAAATTTTTGGCAAGCGAAGATAATAGTGAAGAGGAGGAGATTAAGAGAAAAGATGAGAAATACAGGTCGAAACCACTAACTCCGGGCCAGAAGAAGCGCATAGAGAAAGAGTCATGGATGCCAGATCACGAGCTGCTTCGAACCGCAAAGAAAAGACGGCATCAGATAGAATACTCGTCCTCATCTGAGGAGGACAACGTACAATTTCTGGATAGTAGATCGCGCAGGGTGTCTTATCAACGTCACGCTCGGCGTGACATAAAGGAAGATGAGGTGTTGCCGACCTCCCGCGAAATAAGGGATTTGCAAGAAGCGCTGCGAGCATTGGAGAGACGGGTCACAAGAGCAAAAGAAGAAGAGTTGGGAGGCCACCCGTTCTCAGATGGGATATTAAGAGCAAATATACCTCGCGGATATGAGGGCATAAATTTCTACTATGAGGGGTTGACGGACCCCACGCGAGGGCATAAATTTCTACTATGAGGGGTTGACGGACCCCACAAGTCATGTGGAGAGATTTGAGATCAAGGCAGCTTTTTGGCAGTACAGTGATGCAATGGCGTGCAGGGTTTTCCTATCCACTTTAAGGGGGGTGGCAGTGAAGTGGTTCTTTCACCTAGCACCAGGGAGAATCACTAGTTTTCAGGTCTTTAAGTCGTCTTTCTGCTACATTTTGCCCACGTCAAGTTTATGATTGGTCTATGAGGCACAACTCATCCTTTAGGCGTAAGCCAAGCCCAACTACAACTATTTTCATGCATTTATAATGATACACGTTAATTTAGTTTACACAATTACGGTACATTGTAGTCATTCAATTCAAAACTATTGTGGGGACTGGGACTAGGCTGAGGCCCGTTCTAACGATTTGTTTAAGTTGCGGTTTGTTTAAGTTGCGGGCCGGATCCCACCTCAAAGATTAATTGCTTGTGGAGCTTTTAGAAGCTTCTGTGATCTACAGATTTAGCAGCATCAACCTAAATAAATATTTAAATAAAGGATATAAATTTAAGAACTCATTTATAAATAATTAAACAAGGCCAAAAAGATTGGTGAAATTCAATTGGTCGGTCTATATATTCTGACTTTAAGATTATAATCTTTTAAAAAAAAATTGAATTGAATCAAATGGTACGAGAAAATTAGGAGTAACAAAAACCTATATATACATCACCACAACTTCATCTTCCCAATGAAGCAAACAATGACAAAAGTGGTTCTTAATACAGCACAACAACTTATCAACTCAAAGGAGTTGATAGCAAAAAATAAAATATATCATCTCATTTTTATTCCAATAACACAAACAATTATTTATAAAATTACTATCAAAACTGAAAACTACTATTCTGGCAATTTTTCCCTTTCTGATTTCTTCTTTTTTCTTTTCCTTTTTTCTATTTAAAGTCAATAATTACTCTTTTCTCCTTCCTTCTCATTCACAAGCTTCTTCAATCCCACAATACGCAGATGTCTCAACAAGGGCTAAGCTTGGAATACAACTTTCCGACCGAGACATCATGGTACCTTTCATGTTGAGATTACCTCGTTTAGTTATCGGGCTATTTGGCATCGACCTTAGACATTTCGGGCTTTCCAAGCTCCTGCTCAAAAGCCGTCTCATGGCCCGAATCAAATGCACGGTAGGATCTTGCGGTGGGCCCGAGGCCCGAAACTTACTGCAGAAGCTCAAATGTCGGGCCATGGCTTCGTCAGGGCTTATAAGCTTTTGGCAACGCAAGATTTCATCTTTCACAGCCTCAGCACAAAGCCCGCAAATCCATTTACCGCCATACCTAATATAGGACAAAGAAAAGTTCAAAGTCAATTATACAAGTTCATCAATATTTCAATTTCATCCATTTCTTTCTAATGACTAACTAGAGCTAATTAGGATTTTCAAATTAAATAGTCCTAATCCTATAGTGTAATAGAACTACAATCAAAATAAACTAGGGTAAGTTAAGACTATAGTTATTTAGACATTAGAAATACTCTGAAATGTTACAAACACCAATTTGACATTTGTATATTTATATAACAAATATATAGGGGTATTTGTGATTTTGAAAGATAATTGAGTTTATTTTTTTAAATAAACTGAACTTAAGAATATTTTTATGATTAATCCAAAAAATAATCAGCACATGATATCCATTACACAAAATCAAGAATATTGTATATCAACCAAGAAAAACAGATCAAGGACCAAAAATAATAAATTGTAATAATTCATGAACAATAAATTAATTTTCTAACAATTATATCCATATTATTATTACCTTTCTCGAATTGTCTCGATATAAGAAGGGGTGCATTCTTCCGTTAGCCCGCAGCAATCGCAATTAGCAAAGTCCACCTCGAGTTGGCCCGAAATTTTATTCACGGGCCCATCAGGCCCGGGACTTATCACCATTGGATCACTAATTATACTTGCTGACATCCCTGGGAAAAAACAAAACAAAACAGCATAATCATAATCATGTCAAACCCAAATTCCTGAACAAGGGTTTTGCAGAAATTAAACTGAGCTTAAACCCTCAAGAGGAAAATTAATTACCAGCTGAAGAAGGAGAAAAAAGATTTATGTAAAAAAAAATTAAAATTAAAACTCAGTAAGAAAACTCATTACCTTGGTTTCCTCTGGGATGAAGAATGTGTACATGAAAGGCATCTCAAAAGAACCTAAATTGAAAGGAAAAAAAAAAACTTTTTTTTTTTTTTTGTCAAAAGATAGCAAAAAAAATGGAGAAGTGAATATAAATCATGTCAATACAAGACAAAAGGATGAATTATTTTCTGGGTTCTCGTTCACAAAAGATTCTTGTTTAGCATCTAAGGAATGGGGGAAGAAAAATGAGTTCATAAATCAGAGCTTATATAGAAAGACCAAAAAAAAAAAAAACATTATTATAATATATACATGTATGTATGTATGTATTGTATATATTTTAATCTGTGTGGAATAAAAAGGGTCCATTGTTGAGATGATGGCAACAAGTAATTTCTGGCCATAAGTGCCAGCACAGCGTTATCTGTGTTTTTAAAGAGCTGTCAATAATATTTTATTTTCTAATAAAAAAAAAAGTCATGAGAATATATTTGGACAATTATTTTAGCCATTTTATGCTATGTTGACCATTGAAATGCTGCCACTGCAAGATGCCGACCTGTATTATTTATTTTTTTTCCAACCAAAAAATATTCTCCATCTTGGTCTGTGGAAACGATTAATTAATGAGGTAATTAGTGTAAGTGGTCGTAATTAGATAAAACAATTGTTTTATGTGTTCACATTTAATTATAATGATTCATCAACTATAATGTTATTTCTTATGGTCCACGTTTTTGTTTTTTTATTATAGTTATTATTGTTAAGGGATAATTTCATTTGATACACATAATGTGAATACAAATTCTCATATAATCATTCAAAAAATTTCATTTCCATTTATATTAATTCTTGGTATTAATTAGGTTTTTAGGTATGAAATTAATATGTAGTATGAGATTTAAAATGGGCAGTACGGAATCTAACAAGATTAGTATGAAATTTAACGAACAAGTATGTAATTACACGAATTAATATGAAATTTGATGAATCGTACGAGATTTAAGAATTTCAAATTCGAACGTTTGTTTTAGTATGGATTTGAATGGATAAATATGGAATATTACAAAATATTGTGGAATTTTGTAAAGTAGTATGAAAATTTTGACGAAATAGTATGGGATTTCATGAAGGAGTATGAAATTCTGCTGGAGTTCGGCAACGACTGTAGGTAATGACAACAATCAATAAGAAATTAACATGGTAGAATGAAATTTAATATGTGTTTTATTGAATTAATTCTGAAAGAAAGAAAGGGAAAATTGGAAAATAATATAATTTTTTTTAGTAAGGGTAATTTTGTATTCTTTTATATTAGTTTTGATTAAATGAGAAGTTGAATAAGTAAATTGGAAATTCATATTTTGGATGGGTTATTTAAGAATGAATGTTTCTCTATATGGTTATATGGGAATTGTTCCTTATTAGTGTATTTGCTTTTGTGATACACGGGCAGTATATTCAGGAATTTATAATTTTTAAAAAAGTAAAATTAAATAAATAAATAAAATGAAAAAAATACTAAATATTATAATATGTTAATGGCATATCATGAAATCGGTGCACGATGTAATATACAAAAGGCGAATGATGAAAATATAAATGATGGGTGATAAATATGAATATGTAATATACAAAAGGCCAAATGATGAAAATATAAATGATGGGTGATAAATATGAATATGTAATACACAAAAGGCCAAATGATGAAAATATAAATGATGGGTGATAAATATAAATTATAAATTTATATTCATCACACGTTCTATTGTATATTCATCCATATAATGCATCTAAATACAGTGCATGATATAAATTGTGTGTGTTACTATGGGCACATCAACAAAAGAAATAAAACAATCTAAGTTTCTAAAATATTGTGAATGTTTATAATTTTAAAATATGATATCTGCACTGCATATAAATTATTTTATTGATTGCTTTTCAGTTGTGTGAGTGTTTACACACGTGTATGTGTTTAATACGTTTTATTGTTTTGTTTTTTTGTCTATTTTATGGTCGAGCTACCAATTAACTCGATGGTTTGGCGAATGAATTGGTGAATTGATTTATTCTTTTTAGCAACTATTAATTAAAAAGTTTTTAAATATAATATCTTAAGTACTTATTTCTGAAATAATATATAAATATATTTGTATACACACGCACACAATAAAGTGTGACATTTATCGTAAAAAGATATGTCAATCGGTATACACATCAATTTAAATCTCACATAAGGCATGAGTGATTTGAACTTGTTACCTCTTGAAATAGAGCAGCGGTCTTAACCCTTGTCAAGACAATTACGTGTAAGAGTTTTTATATTTTTAATATATATTAGATATGCAAATTAAGTAATAAATTATAGTTATAATAATTAATTATATTATAAATATATAATATTATTTTAAAGTGTATTACAATTAATTAATATTTTATCTATATATATATATATATATATATATATATATATATATATATATATTCCACGGCCGTAAATTGTGTTAACTATTAATGCTAAGTTGTCAAAATGAGAGCATTTAGGGGAATAGGTGGACCAATGATAATGCTCCAAAGATGAGGTATCGAGCTGTGTTCAAATGGATCTATTTTGGGGCGAGGCCAAAATTTTGAGTTGGTATAAATAACAACTTTTTTTTCTATTTTTGTTAATTTTTTTGTAGCCTCTCGGTCTCACTTTTATGTCCAAACTTTCCCGCCTAGTTTTTCAAGAAATTTCTCGGTCCGTCAATTTGTTTTTTTCCTGAAAATTGATTCGCTTTTTTAGATTTCCCAATATGTTCTACTTATTTTCAATTATCGATTTTATAATTTTACTTATCTGATTTATTATTTTTAATAAAAACAATAATATTTTATTAAAGAAACACTTATAATAAAGAAGAATTTTTATTTTTTTTTACATATCAGTTTTTTGAAGTGCAACGTCGAGTCACCCTATGCGTGTTGCCTATTCATCAAGGCATCAACTTTTTTTCCTAGCCAATTATAGTCTACAAAATATTCTTGATTCTCCACTTGTTTTCATTTTTATTTACATTATTATATTCATGCCATGACTTGAGGTAAGTTTCAGTATTTTATCCTCCTATTTATTATACTTTAAATGGAGTCAATTGCAGGTTTTTTCATTTTCTTTTACTCTTCGTTCCTATGTAGTGAGTTGAGTTATTTATTTATTAATCTATATTTCTAGGAGTGGGGTTGGGGTTGGGGTTGGGGTTTTTAAATATTAGCTAGGTTGCTAGGTTTCTTTCTTTCATATACTATAATGTGCAGTACCAAAAGTTAATTGAGATATGCATTCATAGTAGTAATGAAGATGAAGAAAAAAAATAGTATTCTATTAGGTAAAAAAAAATAAAAAAAAAATTGTATAAATCCAAAACGAGATTGATAACATAACAAAATAGCAAACATCCCCTAAAAATGTCAAGTGCTTTTCACACTCCTCCAATTTCTCAAATTTCAGGCTCTTGCATATCTCGTGTGGTTGAATTATTGAAGCGGATGTGTTCACCTCAATGATAAAGTAGATAAACTATATTGAACACATATATTTAAAATATGCTAAATTCATATAAATTGAAAAGATTTATCACCAACGGAAGGTTGACAAAATATTTTGAGATAATCTGAACTAATCGTAATAGTGTCGGCATTATTAAATGAAATTGAAAATATTTTGTTGACTAAATCATATTCAGCTAAAATAGTATGAATTTATGCGAAATATTGACTGCGATATGCTCATTATTAAACTCTCGAAAAGTCCAAAAATTATTAAATCAATGACATGTAATTCCAATATAACTATTTTCATGAAAATGATTCGTCCAAGCATCTGCACATATCGAGACACTATGTGATAATTTGTCAAAATCAAAAATCAAATTATATTTATATTCACAAACCATCTTTTCAAGATCACATGTAACCTTATTACCTTAAAAGTATCCCTAATATACCATTTACAATTATCCAAAAAATAAAAAATGAGAACCCATAATAGATACAAATTTTGAAAGTTTTCTATGTTTTACTTCGATATATTGAAATATAGAATTCGTATGTGAAGTTTAGTTGTATTTGGGAGCTCTCAACGCCCTATTTATCGGGTGTTTTTCTCCATATGCATCCTCATCGTCCTTGCACCTAGTATTATTTCTACCGTAGGTGTAGTGCTTTTCGCAATAATTGCATTTGGCACGACCTCGATCATCATTCGTTGTTTTTGGTGAAATGACTAGTGAAGATGAAGGATTTCAGTTTTGCCAGTTTCCTTTATTGCGGTGGCAGCATTCCATTTTCACCTTCTTCCAATTCCGCATCTTCATCAAGACTGATCAGGTTGGCGGCGTCGGCCCATTCGAATTCGTCGAGAAGGGTAAATATTCATCAACACCAAAGTCAACGGAATTGAATGATTCCTCGACTTGTTAGTTCATAAGAAACATAATAGACGGAAATCGAAGGTCCAAATGATCGACCTCTACATCGTAGGGGTGAGCCCTCCCTACTAGTAGAACGAGAAGAGTTAGTCGTAATAATATGAACACAAAATATTATAAAAACAATAGGGAGTGAATTATGAATACATTATAGAACTTTAGAAATAAGAGTCGAGACTTGATTCTTGATAATATTTTTACAACTTAAAGTTTGGAAGTATAAGAAGAAGAGAAGAAGAAATAGAGAAAAATTAGCGTGAGAAATGGTGTTGGGGAGGGGGTATTTATAAATGTAAAAATGAGTTCAAAACACTAGCCGTTGGGGACCGGCCGTATCGATTTCAATCGATGATTTTTTTCCCCACGGCGCAGTCGATGATTTTGAACCAGAGGTTCGCCGCCAGCTCACATCAAAATAATTTTTTTTTTTTAATTTCTGCCGGTTATATTGAGATTTTCTCAAACGGGAACCAAACCGTCCAAAACCGTTTCATAATTTTGATTTTAAACTTAAACCATGATCAACGATTAAATGAATCGAATCGTTGACCACAAATCGAAATCGACAATTCGCCATTTTACCCTAACAAAATGTACATGTCTACATGTCACATGATTATGTATGAATTATAATATATGCATGCATGTCAAATGACGCAACAGTATAAAACTTGTGGTGCTATTGAAGTACACATCCGATTTTCCATTGTTAGGGTAACATGTGTAGAAGTTTCCTGATTGGGTTCAATAGATATTGCGTTTATAAAAGTAGTCAAACGCAAAGTTGAAGATTTGTATTCCAAGTTGAATGTTTGTATAAAAATTTTGTCCAACAATAAAGAACATAAAAATTTATTAATTTATGCATGATATGAAATACAAATTTCATTAAATTGGAAAGGACATCAAGCGACACCTTACTTGTGTGCATTTTTTATTAATCAAATTAAATGACCAACTATATGACTTTAATCACATATCATCCTACTTAACACGTGCACAATCTATGAGCAACTTTCACATCCAAGATCTAAATGGGAATCCAATAAAATCACTTTATTTGGTTCTTACTTAAAAAAATCTTGGTAGCCGTCCACATAATAGTACAAGTGATTATTACATTTACACGTCTGACAATGATTATTTGACCATTTATATTAGAAACTTCGAAGTGTCATCATACACGTGGTTCATGTAAACTAAGTCGTTTTCTCTTTCCCTTTCAAGAAATTTGTAATGACACGCGGAGCCAAAAAAAAAAAAACAGAATAGGAGAATAAAAACCTGAAATCTAGCTTAAATACAAAAAGAAAAAAGAAAAAAAAACTCAATTATATTTCGAAATTGTAAATTCCCTCTAGATATTTATTTCTATTTATTTATTATTTAAAGAATAAATACACTCTAATGGGAACCTCAAGGGGTGCTGCGAGTGATAATTGAAAATAAAAACTATAATTACAATTATGAAACTAACTCTCAAAAATAGTGTTTTTTATAATTATCTTGAAGAAAAGGTTTTCCAACCTAGGCCCCACACAGCCATGCTGAATTATACAATAGTCCTATACAAAACAACTATTTCCACTGCACAGTTAAAAATGATCAAAATCCACTCTACACTTGTGTATACACTATCACCCTAATATCCAAAGATCAGTAAAAATATATGTTAGTCTTTATTAAAATAAAAACTACAAAAACACTATTTATTAGTTTCTTGACCACTGTCAGAAGTCCCTTCATCTTCAAGCACTCTAATCAGCTTTTCAATCTGTCTCCGGTAAACCGGCATAAAATGATCGGCAATCATCCTCTGCGACAACCTTAATTTACTGTACAGCGACCTCGGAGTCAAATAAATCACCACCCGTGACGTCTCTTCCTCCGCATCATGGTCTGATGCACCCGACGACGAATCATCACTTTCCCGATCCGCCTCGTCATTATCGGGAACGAGCGTCACTATATGCATTATCTTTCCTGCCGGAAAAAATCTATGCACCTCCTTCGTGTTGGGAATCGAGCTCTCCAATTGGCTATCGGCATTAACCGCCGCCTCCTCCTCCCTAATTTCTTCTTTGACCAAATCGCCCTCCTCTTTTCCCGACCGTTCGTAGAGCTCACGCTCGATCTGCTGCCATAGCTCTACCTCCGACATGCGGTCTTCGTCCCCTACGTGGTCAATGACATCATCGTCGATGTCGTCGTCGACCGCGAGAGTGATCTCGGACGTTGAGTTCTCGATGACTGCTGTGGTGGTCTCCTCGACGGATGTGAGGAAAGGGTCGGAGGCGTCTAATTGAGTCAAGGAGGTTGGTGATGTGTCGGGAGGTGAGTTGCTATTCGGCTTATCTGTCGTCGTTGAAAGTCTACGACGGGGACCTATGCAAGACCAGGAGGATATACGGAGGTTGGGACGGGCCCACGCAGCTTGAGCCATGCTTTGAGCTCTCTTCATGACGACCTATGTTGCCAAGAAAAGATCAGTCTAACGATGAAATAGATCGAAGCTTAGAAGTTTGATGGGGGATATTATCATTTAAATTAGGGATAATTAACAAAAACTACCCCTGAGTTTAACTTAATTACAAAAAAATACACTTGAGGTTTGACCTAATTACAGAAGAAGAAAAATATATAACTTTCAAAATTACAAAATACCCCCAAGTTTGATTAACAGTTAAATTTAAAGAAAAAATGTCAAAAAAGTCCACTCCTGCAGGATTATTCATCCCAAACTCCAACAAAAGAGATTCCTTAGTAAATAATCATTTTCCTCACCTGATTAAACCTAAAAATCTGCCTAAAAATACCCTTAAACATCCTTGATTATACTCGATTCTCATCTGATTATTTTACATTTATCTCTAATTTGGACTAAATTACAATGAAAATATAGGTTGGACTATTTGTCCAATAATTGCCAATTTTTTATCATTTTTTCCAAGTTCCCTTGAGATTAAGGGGCTAACTCTAATATTTTTGTAAATGTAAAGGAGGGTTTGGAATTTTTATTTTTTAAATTTTGGAGGGGTAAATGTAATAAAAAATCAAATCTCAAGTTGTTGTTTTTGTAATTTTGGAAGTTGGTTGACTTTGGCTGTAATTAGATCAAAGACTCGAGAGTAATTTTTTGAAAATCAATCCTTACAAAAAAACCTAGTAATCATATAGAATTAAAAATAATAATAATAATAATAATAATAATAATAATAATAATAATAATAATAAAGGGAGAGATAAGGATAACAAGCACCCCTTGAGGTTTGTCTTCATTTTACAAAACTACCCCTAAAAACAGGGTGCATCTTGGAAAAATAGTATGTTGAGTGCACATTTGTTTAAACCCCACAGAATGAGAGTTATACATTTATTTCATGTTGCATCGATGGCCCTAAAAGTAACTAACTACAAGACGAAGAGGTCATCAAAACACGAGGCACAAAGCATTCCTCGAATAAAGTATAAGATACGAGTCAAAAGGAAGATAAATGGACTGTTAGTTTACCTCATTGTCCAATTGAAAGCAATAGACAAACTTGTGTCAAACTGCCTAACGGAGTACATTCCATTAGGCAGGGCCCAAATTTTAGTCTTTCAGTTTCCGGGGTTTTTTGTTTTTTTCATTTTAAAGGGTTCTTTTTCTAGTTCTTCAGGGTTTTCTACTCTTTTGGTATTTTAAATTTTTTTAAGATTTAGTTTTAGGGGCCTGAGGTCTGAGGCTGTTTTCAAAACAGGAGTGTGCCTCAAGCAATAATATTATGAGAAAAATATATATACCTGAGTACCGCTGGAAACTGGACGTAGAATAGCACCGGCACCAGCAACTTTTGCTTTAGCAGTGGCCATTGAAGGAAGGCGAGAACCCAAGGCCGAAGCCGATCGATAAACGGTACTAAGTATTCTGGTACGCTCGATTTGATTTCTCAGATCATTCAACCAAGCTGATGCTGTTACCTGCAAAAACGATTATAATTCATCAGGCAACGAACACATTTACTGAAGATGTCCATGTAGGTTAACTTGAAAAACAAAAAAGGGATAATTACAAAAACCACCCATGAGGTTTTGGGTATTTACAAAGAGACCCAGATAGGTTCCCAAATAAGAATAAAAAAACCAAAAAAAAAACTAGATTTGATTCAGTTTTATAGTTGCCCCCTAATAAGCAAAAAAAAAATAGTTACCCCCTTAAATTTAAGCAGAATCGATTCAAACCTTGAAGGATTTTTAGCATGGTTATAAAGAATCACTAGGCCGCAGCCCACCTAGAGGCCTAGGCGGGGCCTAGAATTTAAACACATTTACCCTATTTTTATTCGAATATTTAGACACAAATATTGAACAACAAGTCAAAACATAGCTACGTGACAATAAAATTGCAATCATAGTGCATAATATAAGCTTATCATCAACAAAAATCAGCTAGTTTGTTTTTTTTTTCAAAGTTTTTCTCGTGAACTTTCAAACACTTGTCTACATTATTAGGTTTAAGTATTTCTAACTTCTAACAATAAAACTGATAAATTCCTCAAACTTTTGTATCATCGTCACTTACAAATGATCACACCAAACATCAAATTACAAAAAATAAAAAATAATAATAATAATAATTAATAAATAATTTTTTTTTAAAAATCGCCACTAGGGCACCGATTTCACCCCCACCCCCCACCCCCCCGGCACCTAATCCGAGAGAAAATCGTAGGCGGTGGAGGGGGCCTAGCGCCTAGGCCGATTTTTAGAAAAATGTTTTTAGTGAATTTAAAAACTTCTCTCTTTTTGTGTGTTTTTTGTAACTACCCCTTAAAAAACTAAACTAAAACTAAGGGGTAACTTTGTAAATATTCTGAAAAAAAAGATGACCAATAATCACTAAAAAGGGCAATGTACAAAATATGTAAAGAATAGAAAATAACAAATGAACTAAATCTCTCAATTTCCCACATCATATGTCGTCACACATGCTTTCTCACAATTTTAAACCACTTTGCTCGCTCATGCATGTTTGTTATATATGTGAAACATACTTAAATCAGCAGTCAAGAAAAACATCAGAGTCAAATATTAAGACAGGAAAAAAGTGATTTCAAAAATCACTCATTAATACCTCAGCACGCAAGTCATCAACCGATGCAGCCGAAAATGTGGGCACCAAATCAGCTCCGTTTATTACGGTAGTAACAAAGTCATTTCCCGATTCAGCCAATTCCCACGTCATACAAGCAGCTGCATAGGAATATAAAACAAGAAGCAATGTCAAATTATCAGAAAAAAACTAGGGCCCCCATAAAAGAAAATCTGAAGAAAAAAAACTTCAACAATCAATAAAATGAACCTGGAGCAAATGCAACACATGTAGACGTCGATAATTCTTTCCGTTCACGCAAAATGTATGTTAAAAGAGCAGCCGTCCCACCACCAAGAGAGTGTCCAACAATCTGTGAACAACAAATACAAATAAAAATAAATAAATAAATAAAATTGTCCCACTAATGACCACAGACACAAGGCAATATATCACCAGAATCTATTTATGAAAAGAAAGGGTACTTATTTCTAGGGTTAATTACATAAACTACATGTGCGGTCTAGTAGTCTAATAAAAAAACTGATCTTTAAAATTACATATAACACCTTGAGGCTTGTATTTAACCAACAAATAGCCCCCTCTCGATGGTGCACTTTTGTAAGAAAAATAAATGCCAGGGTGTTAAATCATAATTTTAAAAGAGAATTGGATTTTTTTGTAATTAGGCTAAACCCTCAGCGGTAGTTTTGTAATTAACCCTTTTCTATCCAAACAGTATTTGATAAAATTAGGAAAACAACATAGCGTGCAACCATGAAACAACTTTAGCAAATAGTGTGTGTGTGTATGGAATCACATGCAACAAAAAAGCCAATCTCAAAAATACGACAAAAGAAAGCTTCAAAGCAATAAAACGTAATTGAAAAATGTTAAAACCTTAAGGTTGTAATTGGGATAACTCTCAAGTGCCGTAAGAAGATAAGGAGTGGCGAGCTTCGCGATCCATCTGGCGGCTGCAACCATTCCGCAGTGCGCGTAACCTAAAACCAAGTTGCTAACGCCACCTTCACACACCACCGTGTGATGGAAAGGTACAACGGCTCCGGTAACAGCTGTTAGAGTGTCCTTGACGCTGTGGGTCCCACGAATCAGTAATAGGAAACTCTTCGTTTTGTGATCGACCAAGACAGTAAAGGCTGGCTTTAGTATCTGTGAGATAATAATACATTTCGGTTGTCAGAAGAAAGAACAGGTAAAAGAAATCATTGTTTCAAAAAAAAAGGTAGAGGCGCGCCTCGGAACGATTTTGGGAAAATTGGCTCAAAGTGTCGAGGTGGACGCCTCGAGGCGTAGTGTGTGTTTTTGTTTTTATTGATTTGAATTTCCTCTTTTGTTTTCTTTTTTCTTTATTTATTGTTATTAATAAAAGTATAAAACAAGTCAAATAGAAGACTAGGGTTGGATCTACTCACTACAAGTCTAAAACATTAAGGTGAAAAATGAAAACCTTAAAATATTGCCTTTGCTCTCTCTCTCTCTCTTCTCTGTTAGTATTATATATACAAAATACTAAAAATAAATAAATTAGAAGCTCACTTTAAAAAAACACAACTTACTGTTTCTAATTTATTGTGATAGTATATATGTGTGTGTGTGTGTGTACACTAACAACTTTGTTTAACAATGGAGGACACGACGAGTCGTTCAAACCATTGCACACAAATGATTCTCTATTAAAAAAATATTAATAATTAGGGAAATTTGCTTTGCTACTTAATTTGGACTCCTTTTGTTCTTTATTGCTTTGTGTTGTTTTCTAGGTGTGTGATGAATTTGGAGTTACTTAATCAGGATTGATTTTGATGTTTTCATTCTTGTTTTTGTTGAACTATTAGGGTGATTAATAGTTATTGTTGAACTTTGCGTAGTTTTATTATTTAAGGATTTTTTTTTCGTGAAAAAAAATTGAAGCGCACGCCTCGTTCCGCCTCGAGGTGTACGCTCGCCTCATCCGAACAAAATGCCTCATATCCGCCTTTAGTTTTTTAAAACATTGAAAGAGATAATTGCAAAAATTACCACCGAGGTTTATGGGATTTACAAAAGACCAAGGTAACTTTGAAAATTACTAAAACCACCCCTGAGGTTTGATTTCGTTTACATTTTGCCACAACCTGGCGGAATTTGCTGACGTCATTGGATATTTAACATTTACACCCGTCAGCTTTTCAACATATCACAAATAACCCCAACTTTTTGTTTGACTATTTGTAATACTTGGAAGAATCAAGAGATGTAAATACAAAATGTTAGACAAAAACTTGGGATCGTTTGTAATACTTAGAAAAAATTAAGGGATGTATATATAAATATATTTCATGACAACTGCAATTTCCGTTAAATCCACTAATGGACGATGCAAAATGTAAAACGGATGTCACCTTAAGGTCTTTGTAATTTTCAAAACTCAAGGATAGTTTTTGTAATTATCCCTAGATTTAACATTTAAAAAAAATAAATAGATAAATAAATATGAACTTACTCCAGCTTTGGGTTCTTGGAGAATAACATCGCCTTGAGAATACCCAGTCTCCTCCAGAAATAAGGGAAATGGTTTTTTGGAGAAATGCCAACAGAGAGTGAGCAAATTTAAGAGATACCTAAGCTCTGCAGCAATTTCAGGTCCTTCGAGCTGCAGACTATCTTTACCTCCAAATTCGCGGCTGGCATGTAAGTTCCCCTAAGTTTTGAGATATATAAATACATATTAATCACCTTTCACTAAAAAGAAAACATGTGCTTTTCTACTTTATGATGAGGAACAATCTAATGCAACTATTTTGGGCAACACATATATATAAATAATATCATGATTTAAAATTAAATCTTACAGAGCTACAAGTTGAAAAAATAAAAAATAAAATAAACTAACGACAAAGAATGCCTAAACAATTCCTTTTATACTTCGGATTTTCACCATTCTATCAAATTCAAAACTTCACAGCATATAAAATACATATACAAGTATTAGATTTAGTATTATATGTAATTAAATACAAGAACACAGTTTCAATATCCTCTCCGCCAAATTTCCTCGTTTCAATCTTCTGACCTTCCTTCTCTGTTTTTCGGCCTTTCTTTATATCCAATATTATTTTGCCGAAACCTTATTTCATGCCACTTCATTTTATTTCTATCATCTGATTTATACAGTTATTTTTCATTCAACATTTTATTAACATTTTTTCTGCACAAAATACCAGGGGTATTTGACTGGGCAGTCTTTTCTTTTCTACGATTTAGGTGGCAATTGGATATTCTTTCTTTTTTTTTTTCGTTTCACTATAAAATAGTGAAAAAAAGAATTTTAGGGAGATGAAATTTTTTGGTGAGACAGAGATTGGATATAATTTGTGTATTTTTGGGTAAGTTATTGGACATAAAATTATTTAATAAAAAAAACAAATGGGCCATAGAAGTTTTTGTATGGTGGGTTTATAGTGAAAAAAAGAATTTCAGGGAGATGAAATTTTTTGGTGAGATAGAGATTGAATATAATTTGTGTATTTTTGGGTAAGTTATTGGACATAAAATTATTTAATAAAAAAAAACAAATGGGCCATAGAAGTTTTTGTATGGTGGGAAATTAATGATAGTGGAGATTAGAGAGAGAGGAAATAAAATAAGGGGGAAATTGCATAGGAGGGCCTGATTTAACGAAATTGTGTCATAATAAGGTCTGAATTTTAAGTTCTCCCAATTGTAGGCTCTAATTTTCAAAAAGTTTCAATTCAGGGCTCATATTTACATTTTGATTCCCCACTTGAAGGCCTCTATTAACCTTAGTTAAGTAAAACGATGATGGCACAACTAATCCCAAAAGCCTGCAATTTTTATCTTCTTTTTTTTTTTCATGGACTTTATATTGCCAAATACCATCAATAAATAAATAAAAAATCTAAAAAAAGGACTCCATTAAACTAGTTGCTATGAATACGAGCTAAACCATAGTTATGTAAGTGTATTGACGTGTCAATTAATCCCAAACCAAGGTTAAATTAATTTTATTTATTTATTTATTGATGGTATTTGGCAAATATAAAGTCCATGAAAGAAAAAAGAAGATAAAATTTGCATGCTTTTGGGATTAGTTGTACCATCATCATTTTACATAATCAAAGTTAACAGTGGCCTTCAGGTGGGAATCAAAATGTAAATATAAGCCCTCAATTGAAACTTTTAGAAAATCAGAGCCTCCAATTGAGAGAACTTAAAATTCAGGCCTTATTATGACACCATTTCGTTAGTGAAAATTTAATGGTAGTGGAGAGATGAGAGGGAGTGGAAATAAAAGAAAGAGAAATGAGAGAATCTTTTGGGGGGAAAAATGAATTGAATGTTTTGGTAATAAACATTCACTCAAGTACATTTTTTTTCCTTTAGATGAGTGAATTTTTTCCTTCAATAGCCAATCGTCACCTTAGCTTTATGTTTTGAAATTAATTTCTACTCCTTCCATCCCGTTCTATTCTACCTGTCCCAATTTGAAAAAAATTTTGTCACTTTCTATCAGTCGCATTTACATTTTCATTTACAGTTTCAAGAGAGAACATTGTTACTTTTTACTTTCCCAATAAGGATTAAATGTTATTTTACTACTTTTACCCCTACCTTTATTATTTCACACTTTTAATTATTTTAAATAAAAGGACAATATGGTACTTTGATACCCATAATTATAACACCAATCATCTTTCTTAATTTCCGTGAAATAGTCAATTGCGACAGTGCAATTGAAATTCCAGGGGAAGATAGAATGGGGCGGAGGGAGTATTAAGTGACTTGAAAATTGTGGTGTGTCTCACATTTATGTGGCGTAATTGAGAATTACGCTTCTCTCTATGTTATTAAAGAGCATAAAACGTTAATAAACTCGTTCACATAGGAACGCATAAACCCTAACTTAAACGCATGGAGCCCCATTATGTGAAAGAAACTCTAAGTTCAACATATGCTCACAATTTCACTTCCTATGCACAAAAATTCTTAAGTGTGCACCAACTCTGACAAGTGAAACTGCAATTTTCATTTTGTTTGGAGAAAATTGATGTATGGCAACTTGTGCAGGTTTAGAGCTCTAAAGAGTGAAACGCAAATTTCCATTGCATTTAGTGAAAAATGAACTCGGGCAGCTTGAAACCTGGAGATCCAGTAAGTGAAATAACCCTTTGTCTTTGTTTATATTGCTTCCAAAAATTTCTTTGTTTTATGTTTTAGGGTTTTCCAAAAATGATCGGGATAATCACAAATAGTCTTCTAGGAGATCAGAGCTCAAGATATTAACTCTTGCCCTGTTAATTCCCTGCCAATGGGGATTGCCAGGTATTACCAATCGTCTTCCAAATCATAGATTTTATCATGTAATTGGGAAAAAATTCAGTATAAGATTGAACTTCTAGGAAGAGGATTTGTGATTACCCTAACAATTTCTAGAAAACCCTAAAACAAAGGTAAAGAAAAAATTTTGGGAAAAAAAATTAAACAAAAGACAAATTGTGGGCTATTTCACTTACTAAGTTCCAGTTAACGCAACAAAACTGTATAAACCAGAACAAGTTGCACTAGTTCAAATTGCGTTTCACTCTTTGCACAAGTTGCCCTCGTTCAATTATCTCCAAATAAAATGGAAGTTTCACACTTCGGAGTTTATCCGCACTTAAAAGTTGTTTTTGCGCATAGGAAGTAAAATTGTCATTTAACTTGGAGTTTCTTTCACATAGGAATGAGTTAAAAAAACTGACAGGGCCCAATGCGTTTAAGCTAGGGTGTTATTTAACATTTGTTGGCAGTTATTTATTAATATAAGTTCTCCAAGTACAACTATAATCACAAGATGTATACTGAACAATCATGAAATATTCATTTATGAATTATGATAGGTTCCAAATGTCAGCAGTAAAACGAAACAAGGAAAAAATCGCAAGACGTATGTTTGTTATCAACACATACACTCACCTGTCTTTTTAAGAGGAAGCTGATGCCAAAGGCCAAATCTCCGATCGGCCACTTTCCCAAAGTTTCGGAATAAGTAAATCTAAGTGTCTCTGACAGTGTTGAGATTGTTTCTAACCATGTCGCCGGAGCTTGTATTAGTCTATGAGAAACTCTATCTATCCCTAAAGGTGCGTGACTATTTACATCAGCACCATTTTCGTCATCATCGCCAGAGGATGGGCTCGTTTGCAGTTTTTTGTTCAATGTATAATACAAAAGTGCAGCTGCGCCTGCTGCAGTTGCCATTGTGGCGGTTGCCATTATTCTCGGATCTCTACAGTCAAAAATAAATTGAAATTTTCAAAATAAATAAAAAAATGCAATAGCTCAAAATAAATTAATGATGATGTGTAAGCAGTGTGATCACAGTTGAGTCAATAGCGAATTATTCAGAAAATACATTCAAGAAGTAGGAATGTAGAAATTGAAGTACCATTTAAGCTGTTTATAAAACTTTTGACTTTTAACCCAAAAATACAGGAAACAAAATGAAATCTGAAATTTGCGTGCACATCATCAAACAAGAATATTCTACAGCCCTTGAGCTACTAAACCTCTAACTACAATGAAGTAAACAGCACTATAAGCAAACAGTAAGAGAGAAAACCAAAAAAAAATCTCACTTAATTCTCAAAATAAATAAATATATAAAAAAATAAGAGTCCTTTAAGTACTCCTAAGATAAACCCATTACCTCTTTTATGAGCATGAAAAGGTTTTTATTTTTATTTATAAAAGGGAAAACCATTTCTGACTATCTTCTAATCGGTTCTGAAAAAGTAAAAACATTTCTGCAACGGAAAAAACAATACGAGAACCCAAA
Organism: Phtheirospermum japonicum; assembly: GCA_014905375.1. Lineage (NCBI taxonomy): Eukaryota > Viridiplantae > Streptophyta > Magnoliopsida > Lamiales > Orobanchaceae > Phtheirospermum > Phtheirospermum japonicum. The sequence goes on from BMAC01000110.1 coordinate 1,696,624, forward strand.
AAATAATAATTATTACTCTACGCAAAACCCAAAATCAAAAACAAAACAAGAAATTAACCTGAACATAATTAACATCTGGTAAAGCGAAACCCTAAGAGGCATATTTAAATTGAAAAAAGAAAACAAAACGGCTGCTTTCGAAGAAAGCGAAAAAATAACCAAGAAAAAAAAAGTAAAAAACTAAGCGCACCAAAAACAAAACCTAAAATTCACAGAAAATTATTAACGGACCTAAATCGGTGGATGGGTTCGAGCGAGTTTAGATGTTGGGTGGTGATTATTCTCTTGCTTCGAACCTAAGGCATGCGAAATCGAAGTGAACAAGGAAAGTATAGTATATAAATTTTGAGGTGTAGTCAACACGAAAAATAAGGAATTTTGTATTTATTTTCTCCCTAAATTGGGGGAAACTTGATTTTGAATTAGAGCGAGATTTTGATCTTCGAGATTTTCTTGAATTGGAAGCCGAGTGGTATGTTCTTCAATTTTGTTGGCTTAATATATTTTTCATTTATATGATTATTTATTTATATACAATAAATTAATATATGTTGTCGGAGAAAAGGGACGTGCCGCGTAATTAATGAAATGTTTTTCTGGTAAGAGGAATTGGTATTTGGGTCGTGGAATGATTTTAATGATCGTAAGAGATTGTGATTTTAAAACCATCTCTCTTGCAAGAACGTATGATAAATTGACATATGAAATAAAAATAATTATGTGTTATATTAAAATAATTATGTGATATATAAAATATTTGATATTGTGAAGAGTAATGTTAAATTTTAATTATTAATATTTACAATTAATTTTAAATATACTATTTAATTATGTTATTTCTCTCTCTTTATTTTTTCTAAAAATAAATAAAATAAATTATCACATATATAACATTAAAGATATCGTCCAATCATGTTATTTCTCTCTCTTTATTTTTTCTAAAAATAAATAAAATAAATTATCACATATATAACATTAACATTGATGCATTGGAGAACCTTTTTTATAAAATGTCAATGTCATTTGTCGTATGTTCAATTAACACTATTGCATTGGAGAACCTTTTTTATAAAATGTCAATGTCATTTGTCGTATGTTCAATTAACACTATTGCATTGGAGATACTCAAATAATTGGAGCAAATATGACGACTATTTTGCACGTAATTGTGGGTGTTATGATTTTTCTACCTGATGCCTTCTATTTTTTTTCAAGGTGGCGTATGTGATTGAGGCCGATTTAGGATATCTATTTATAATATTTTCGAGCAATATTGTGCACTTAGAGTTGAAATTCTTGTGCACTCTAAATCTTGTTGTAGTATTGAGTAAATATTTAGCTATTGCTTATTGTTTTTTTTTAATATATTTTTATTTTTAT
>BMAC01000110.1:1698697-1724685 GCA_014905375.1 Phtheirospermum japonicum
CGACGACTATTTTGCACGTAATTGTGGTGTTTTTCTCGAATTTTTAATTAGGATTTTATATTAATTTTAGTAGTTTTGAGTCATGTTTTTTAGGTTATTCGTTTATTTTTTCTTGTTTGTTGTTTTTCATGTTTCTGTTAATTTTATATTTAATTTGGTTAAATGGGTTTCAATTGATTTGAGAATTTTTGAATTTTCTTTTTGGATGTCAGTCACGAAACGTGTTTCTTTCGGTTCATCATTGCTTTGGAAATAATGAAAATATAAATATACAATTGTTCTAGAATACACGAAACTTGTTGCTTTCTGTTTGATGTTGTTTTGACCGATATAGATTTTATGTGGTTTGTGCACGTTTATCTTTTATTATGTGTAAAGAAATACATTAACTAGTGCACAATATGTCCCATATGGTTTAACAATTCTATGTGTTTTGTTGTTTAATGTCATTTTAGTTGGTGTAGGTGTATGTGGTTTGTGCACAATAATGTGTTAACTTGTGCACAATATATAGTGCAGTAAATTATGCACATGTTATGAAATTTAAAATAATTTTTTAGTCACATTATCTGTGGTGTGTGTACTGTTTTGTGCACTGATTTAGTGGGAAATTTTGCAGGTGATGTTGAATGTTCTTCCCATAACTGAGCCTATTCGACAAAGGACGCGTAACTCTACAAAATATTGGGTTCGATATGTAAAGATGTCATCAGACCTTATATTAAACAGAAGTTCAAAAGTTTGGGTGGAGTTATACAGTTTTACAAGTCTTATGCCTCAGTGGTTGGTTTTGATTTTAGTCGTAATACAAAAACACTATCGAATGATGGTGTAAATGTTTGGCAGTATCTATTGTGATTTTTTTCACATTTATGTTTCAATATGTACACAGTACTGCATTAAATTATGCATAACATGTGCAATATAGTTTAACAGTTCTATGCGCACTGTTGTTTGATGTCATTTCAGTTAATATAAATATATTGTGATTTGTGCACAATTGTGCATTGAGATACACACAATGTGACACTGATAATGCACAATAGCGAATGACAAAATGCACAATTGCCACCACTGAAAATTATTTTGTCCTAATATTGTAATATTATTTCTGATTTACTTGGTATCAGTTATGATTGTAATAATAACTTATTTGCACATTGTAATTTGCAGGTGAACGAAAAAAAGGAACAATTTATCAAGAGCTACCCTTAATTTTATTTTTATATTCTTAAGTTATCAAACAGTTTCAGAGTTTGAGAGAGTATTGTCTGAAAAGGCGAATGATTTTTTTGCTACATATTTGTGTTGTGTGCCCTGATTAAGCGGGAAATTTTGCAGGTGATGCTGAATGATCTTCCAACATTTGTGAGCATATTCAACAAATGATGGTCATGACACCTACCTCTACAAAATAATGGATCTGACATGTGAAGATGTCATTGAACCTTATATAATCATAAATTCAAAATTTTGATGAAATTATACAATTTTACAAGTCTTATTCTACGGAGGTTGGTTTGATTTATGTCGTACCACAAACATCGGTTGATGGTGTAATTGTTTGACAGTATACTGTGATTCTTGCACATTTATGTTTCAATATGTGCACAACAATGTATTAAGTTTTGCACAATATGTGTAATATAGTTTAACAATTCTATACGTATTGTCATTTGATGTCGTTTGAGTTGTAAGTGTAATGTGATTTGTGCACAATTGTGTGTTGAGAGGGAAAATTGCTTTTTTAGTCCAATATATTGTCCACTTTCCAATTTAGGACCAGGATATTGTCCACTATCAAAACACATACACGAAGTTGGCAAAATCATCAAAAAAGGTACAAAATTATCTAATTCGAGCTTGATGGCTGACGTGGCAGGATCCAATGTTTACTTATCAATTTTCATTTAATTTAAATGCCAAAAACTGGAAATTATGCCTAAAATACCGAATATGCCCATGAGACTCTTGAATATCCCTCCCCAATCTCAGGTTTTTGCAATCTCAGATACTCGGAGGAATAAAACTTGACAGGCGATTCGTCATCAGATTTAATAGGCATAAATTCTTGAGATTGGTTATTTCTTCTGGAATTTTGCCTGATGACATATTCGGTATTTTAGGCGCGAACAACTTTCTCTCCGTCGATTGCCTAGATACCCGGTGACCCAATACCAGACAACCACCACGAAAATACGCAAAAATAGAAGCGACGCCGCTGCAGAGGCCAATAGCCTGCCGAATGGACCGCCCTCCCCGAAACCTTCATTGGTGGTTTGATATGGTGGTGCGGTGGCAGTTATCAAATTTGGAAGAAGACCAAAGTGAGGGTTTCAATTTTCCGATTTCTTTTTATTTGACTGAAGCTCATCGCATTTGGGGTTTTTGGAAAATAAAGTAAAAGGCAATTGTTTTGTCCCTTTGATAAAACAACAGAAGCACCTGCCTTTTGGAAAAGGCTGATTACAAGTTTTTTGTTTTTTTTTTTTTTGGATTTTGGAATAAGAAGACCCAGAAGGGCCTTGAAGGTTGGGTCCTTGATTTTGGTTTTCTGGAGTCGTGAAAAAACAAAACAAAACCAAATTGGATCCACATAAAATATGTTTTAAAACAAGATACACAATTAATAAAATTCTCAAATTTCAACTTTATGCTTCACATATAATCCAGGCCGAAGAAAATTGATGATCCAAATAATTCACTTAAATTCCATAAGATCCAACTTTTGGGGAGGGATATTCAAGAGTATCGGGGGCATATTCGGTATTTTAGGCGTAATTTCTGATTTTTGGCATTTAAATTAAATGAAAATTGATAAGTAAACATTGGATCCTGCCACGTCAGCCATCAAACTCGGATTGGATAATTTTGTACCTTAATTGATGATTTTGCCAACTTCGTGTATGTATTTTGATAGTGGACAATATTTTGGTCCTAAAATGAAAAGTGGACAACATATTGGYCCAAAAAAAAAAAACAATTTCCCCGAAATATCAAGTGCAAAATTGAAAATTTTATCTTTTGAAGGGTCCAAAAATCAAATCCTTAAAAATTCCCTTTTATTGATTAATTAAAATCTGATATAAGCAGCATTAAGAAAACTCACACATCAATTGTGAGCTAAAAACTCACACACAATAGTAGGTGCCTCAACCCTGAGATTGGGGATTAAGGCCCATACCACACTTTACCCCATCAAAGTTTAGGGTTTCTGCCCAGATCTGATTTCCTCAACTAAAAGTCAACACCAACTACCCCAATTCTCAATAATCTTAACCTTTTTTACATTTTTCTTGAATTAGGGTTTTAGCAAATTTGTCGAATTTCGTACATTTTTCCCCCCTACGGTGCGAAGAGGGGGCAATAAAAAGGGCCAATTTTTAGCTGCCCATGCAGTTTGCTTCACTGAAACTATTAGGTTTTTCGGTGCATTTTTGGAGAATACCGAATAAATTGAAGCCTTGTTTTGAGCTCATCAATGTCTTGGGCGGGCCCGGAAGATATCTATCTCTCTACTTCTCTTGCTAGTTATCTCGACAGTAAGCAACTTTTAATAATCTGTCCTTTTTTTGTGTGTGTTTTTAGAAATTTGAGGCGGTGATGCATATATATAAATATTTTTTTGCCTTTGGGGTTCTTTGTCGGCATCTTCTTAGTGTTCTTGATTAGTTGTGGGCTTCTGAACTGTGCCATTGGTTCTTGTCGGGATTGGGTTATGTGGGTCTCTGTTTAATTCTAAATGCTTGAGTTGGTGTTCTTGATGAGGAGCTCTGTCTGTGTGTATGTGTTAGATTTTTTTTTTCTATTGGGAATTAACTAGTAACGAATACTATTAAAAATTCATCATATAATAATCCTGAAAATAAAAATTGCAATAGAAAATAATTGAGTGAGGTTTGTGATGATTTTTCAATTTGTTTTACTAGTTAATGTAGTAGTAACAAAATATGTTTTTAGTACTTAATTGAGGAGATTTTGCATGTCGAACTAAACTTGTCATATTGTTTCAGTTTCTATCATTTTTCTCCTGTTAAATGGTGCGAGAAGAAAGTAAAACATAATTTAAGACTTTGTTAAAGGTGCTTTTTATGGCTCAAATTAGAGTTTTAACCTGTTTTTTGAATTTCTTTAAATCAAGCTGTTGTTTATTTATTATTATAGCTGCTTTATGAAAAGATTCAAATTTCGATGTTAGAAAGCTCCACATTTGTTGACATCGAGTAATAAACCCAATATACATCTTCTCTGTCTTAATTTTGCTTTCAATTTAATTTTCGTTGTAATTATATCTTCATTAGTAAATTGTTTTTGGATTTTTTTTTTTGGGAATTTTGATTTCAGATGTTTGTCTTTTTATTTTTATTTTCCAGAAAAACTTCTTGTATTACTTCGAGATGGTCGGAAACTAATGGGGACACTTCGATCATTCGATCAATTCGGTATTTATTTTGCATTTATCATTTCTCTTGATTAACACTGTCCTTTAATTTATTGTTTTGTTTAACATAATTTTGCTATCTTTATATAGCTAATGCTGTTCTAGAAAGTGCATGTGAGCGTGTTATTGTTGGTGATCTATATTGCGACATTCCATTAGGTTTGTATGTAATTCGTGGCGAAAATGTTGTCTTGATTGGGGAGCTGGTACGTGATGTTATATGTTGTAGAAATTTTTGCGTTTGTAACTGTTTATATTTGTTTTTGTGGTTTTATTTAATATGTGAATGTTATTATTGGTCAGGACTTGGAGAAGGAGGAACTTCCTGCACATATGACTCGGGTTGAAACAGCCGAGATAAAAAGGGTAAGCTCAATCTTGTGATGTTCTACTTTGATATGGTGTTTTGCACTTTTAGTTATTAGGGATAATTGTTTAAGAAAAAAACCCTTCACTCTTGAGGTTATCCTAATTATATTAATAATTGATATGGAATTATAGATTTACAAACAACCCTTGAGGTTTGTTTTGTTTCTCTAATATCCCCTCATTAGGTGCAATTTTTAATATAGAAACTAATGGTAAGAGGGTGAAAAAAAAAAAAAAACTTAGACTAAGGGGTGTTTGGCTAAGTTTATTTAAAAGATCTTAAAAGCTCCTATAATGTTTTTAGAACTTATAAGATACTATATCATATTTATTGATGAGTGAGTTGGTGAAGTGTTTAGATAAAATAATATGATGGAATATATAAAATGTTAGTAGTAGCACTGTAGAAAAATCAAAACTAAAGGAGTTTATTTGTTAGTTTGTTTTCTTTTTCTTTTTCTTTTTTTTTCCTTTTTTTTTTTTTTTTTGGAGAATTTGGAATCACCTTATGAAAAAAATGGCTCATAAGCTCTTAGACATTTTCGTAAAAAAATATTATTCAAGTGCAGTCTCTTTATAATACTCTCCGAGTCTTACGAGTCCAATATATTTCTCGTTTGCTCAGGCACAGAAAGCGGAAAGGGAAGCTTCTGAGCTCAAGGTACCATGAAAAAGCGGATGGATTTTCTCGATATGGATTGATGATATTGTACATGTTAGCGACGATCCAAATTTTAATTCTGTGTCGATGCTATATTGACATGAAGTCTGGCAAATATTAACGTGGATGTTGCTGGATTCTCACTCGGCTGGACGATCGTTTTGCCTGCTCTTCACAAAAAGTCGAGGTTCTATGTAGCATTTCACAAGATTTTAGTACTTGAAACGGATAATTAGATTTCTAGCTAACATTTTCGTGTATGTGTTTTTTTTTAATTATTATTATTATTTTTGGTGGCTCATCTCTCATTCTTAACGATCTGGTTAATTTGGTATTTAAGATATTAAATGGATGGTTCAAATTCAAATATCCAGAAAAAGGATAATTACCAAAAACAAACAAAATAATACCCCGACATTTGAAGTATTTAGAAAGCAAAAACACTCGGAAAGTGTTATTTAATCTTATTCTAAGTGGCAATTGTAAATATTCTTACAAAGGTGATGGGTTTTGAAAGACGGGATTAAAGAATTAAATTTCAGTAGTTCTTGTATTTTAGAACTTTTCTAGGTAATTTTTGTAATTATCCAGGATTAACAAAGTAAAGTACAAGCAAAATCCGGTTGAAGCTTACACCTTTTTTTTTTTTTTCTTTTTTTTTTTTTTGGCAGAAAAAGAAGAAAGAAAATGGATAGCCCACGTCTCATTCTATTTTGTTATTGATTATTCTTGGCCGATTAAAAATGATAATTGATATTATAATTATAAATATCAAATGATCATAATTTTTTTTTAAATTTATAATAATTATTACAATTGAAAAAAAAATAAAAAGAAATAAAATTAGTAAATTAATATTTAGTTTTTCATGAGAAAGTAAAAAAATAAAATTATTTTTCCATTGAAAATGTAAATGCAAATTTTCTCCTTTCAAAAAGTGAAATATAGAACAAGACTGAGATAGTATTTAGGTTCATCATGGAATGAGGCGACATTATGGTAAGATTCTAAGATGAAATATGTGTGGATCTTGGAATTGTATTTTGATATGATGAATCAATGATTTCAGAAAAAAAAAACAATATGACAAGGAATGGAATGAGCAGAAAACAAGACCTGACCGACAACCATCGACCTGTTTTCTATTTTAAATTATATGGGCTCATGGGCCCACGTTAACCCACGCTACGATTAAACTCGTAATCCACTACAACAGGTTGCATCATTTATGTGTGGATCTCGCGAAATTGATCCTGTCAGCCGGTGTTCTAAAATCGTCACGGTGACCGGTAGGCGACAGACCAGTGCCTAGCGCCTAGATAGGACCTAGAATTTGAAAAATAATTACTCTGATTTTAAATATTACATCCAACCATTTAATAATTCAACATACTACTTGCTACATAATAAAATATATGACAATTCAAAATTAAAAGTAATGATCACAAGTTACAATTTACAAGTTTAAAACTATAGTTCAATTCAAAGTTCAATACAACATAAATTCATGAGTTCATTATTCAAATAAAAATACCATAACATACATTACAAAATCAAAATAATCAAAAAAATAGGTTCAAAAACGACGTCGTTTTGGACAAGAATTTTTTTAAAAAATAAAATAAAACACTGGCCTGGCGCCTAGGGCGCCCGGTAATTTTTTTAACCGATTTTCAAAAATTGTCGTCGGGCTAGTGGCACCGAGTGCCTAGAGCGATTTTTAGAACAGAGTGTGATATTACTTGATCTTAATGTGTCGTTAGGCATTTCTCATTCAAACCCAAATTCTCGCAATTTTTTTGTATAACTCATCCCCTATTTGATCATTGAATGTCACGTAAGCAAATTGACATTTTTAGCAGAGAACGGGACTACTCCAGTAACAATAGTGCTTGGTGTGAAAGTAAGAACACATAAAAGTAATACTAAAATATAATTTAAAATTACAATCTAAAAAGTGTGTTCAAGTATTTTAATAGTTTATTAAAATATCACAAATAAAGTGATTTAAACGTGAGATTAATTTCACATTGTAAAAGGAAAAACAGTAAATGAGAAAACACAAAGGTGACGGTAGAATTAGGGTTCTCTTATTTATCAAAAACTCCATATATCATATACATGTTTCCATAATATATAAAGATAATAAATACCTAAATTATACTTCATTAGTTACTTGTTGACGAAGGCACACTAATTGTGTTTTTCTTTCAACACTCCACCTTGTGCCAAGTTAAATGGTGAAATTGTGTTTCATTGTTGCCTCGTTAAAATTTTGCCAAGTAACAAAACCCAATGAGAAAAATAAAACCTGGTTTAAGGAAAAAGAGTACAACACACATATGTTGAGACCCCCCCCTAAAGTCTACACCCCTTTCTGATATGTACATCTATCAAGAGAACTTTGAAAGTCTCCACTTCCTCAATTTACTTGATTTTTGAGAAAATGCATAGTTGTTGGTTGTAGAAGAGTTGTGGTGATATTACTCGTATTATCATCTTTTATTCAGTGATAGAGTTCAAGCCACTATTCTCAGTGATATGTATGATCATAACATTTACCATAGATACTCACGAACTACTATATGTATGATAATGACCTCTTTACATGAATCGAATGAGTAACCAACATCAACGATACTATTTGGTGTTTCACAGTAGGAAGTAAACTCAACATCTTCTTTAGGGGTTACAAGACCATCTGCAGTCCCAATTATATTTATGAATGAGAAAAATAAACTCGCATCAATGGTTTCTTTTAGGTATCAAAGTACATTTTGATTCCATTCTAGAGACATTGCGCTTTCTTGAGTTAAATCAAATAACAATTTTGAGAAAGTAATATTTGGTCAAGTGTATTAGTAATGGTACAATAATGCGCACGTTGTACATAAGAAGGGAATTTCAGCTCCCACTAGTTCTTTGTCATTCCGCTAACAAAATTGATCTTTTCTTATATCTTCACTTTGACCAATCATATGAATGCTAGCATATTACAGTAATCCATATTTAATCGCCTGATCATCTTTTAGATATATGCAAACTGTAGAATTTAGTATTACATATACTCGATTTTAGTTTAAAACCTTAACATGACCGAGTTTTCTCATGGTTCATTATCGTAAATTAAATTTTAAATAACTAGCGAAATCTCTTATTTCATTAAGAGTGAATATTATGTTCCTTTCATCGACATATACAATTATAATCGCAAATTTGAAACTTATTTTCTTTATAAAAACGCAAGGCCATAAATTATTTTTTCCCAATCAAGTAGTCACTTAAACGGTTATACCACATATGTTTAGATTATTTAAATCCATAAAGTGAGTATTTCAATTTAATTGCAAATGCACTACGTGGCTTAGAGTCACTTGCATTGGTAAGGAAAGGCCAACAAGCACTTTCTTATATATCTCTAAATCATGATCCCCATAGAGATATGATGTAACCATAGGTATAAGTTGTATTTTCATTCTTTAGAATTATAATATTTATTATGGGAGAGTACATATCCCCATAGTCAACTCCAGGGCGTTGTGAGAAACTTTGTACTTCAAGTCTATATTTGCATCTCATGGCTTTATTTTTATCATTGCGCTTTCTGACAAAACTTTGTTTATATCCTACAGGTTTTACGCTTGGTGAGGTTAGCACTACCAGGCCAAGTACATGTTTTGTTGTCAGTGAATTTAGTTCTACCTGAATTGATTCTTTATAATTAGGTCAATTTGCTATTTGTTGACATTTCAATTGAGCGTGGTTCGATACCATCGTACTCTATGATTCATTGAGCAACAATGTATATATATCATCAATGTGTGTGGAAAATCTTTCCATGAACTCATATAAACTCTCATAGTACATTGAGATTTCTTTATTCTCTGGAATCATATTAAATATCGGAGCGTCCTCCAGTAATGATTCATGGACATAAGTATAATCAGAGATTATCTCATGAGAGAAATTATGCTCATTGATGATCAATTGAAGTTGTGTCATACATGCCCTCTTATTCCTTGAGCGAGCATTGATCGAACCAAGTGACCTCTTCATGTTCCTTTAGAAATTGAGTCTTCTATACTTTGAAGATCAATTGTTCACTTTACTTTACTTTCACGTTACATTGTGAAATGCGGGGATCATAATGAGACATAGTGTGAAACTATTCATGTCGTTCCATTAGAAAATACTTTTTCTTATCTCCCCCTAATGACGTGAAGACTGTCTCATTACAGTGACAAATCCAAAGATTTAGCGGTAAAGAGATCGTCTATCAAAAGTTTCAAACAACGGATGACTGTTGGAGATTCATATCCAACATAAATACTTAATCGTCTTTAGAAACCCATATGAATGCGTTGTGGGGGCGCAATAGGCACATATACTGCGTAATCAAATATGCGTAGATATGAATTATCAAGTTTATATCCAGTTACCAAACTGGTACGCAAAATATTTGATTAGCAGAGGTTTATAAACGAATAAGTAAGAGTTGCGTGCAATATTGCATAACCTTGTGTTGAGATAAATATATGAGTGCTCATAAAATTATCTTATTCACCACTCATATTCATTTCGACGATGTCTTCTTTGAGACCTTATTGTATATGCACATTAGGGTACAAGATGCATTACATCAATCTTGATTGAAATGTAAAAGACATCAAATACTTTTGATGTAAACTAAGGGGACTAAATTCCATGGTTCTGAAAAATGGACCGGACCGACCGGTTCGATCGGGGACCGGACAAAAGAGCGGTTCGGTTCACTTCAGAAAACTGCTTGTGCGTGAAATCGATAAAAAACCGGACAAACCAGTTCAACCGGTAAACTTTTACCGGGTTGAGCGATCGAGCGAGTCAGCCATATGCTGTCGTTTGTTCTGTATTTTTTTCTTTCCAAATCTGAATTGTCCGAGAAATTGATTCAAACCAGAAGATCCTCATTTATTTTCTGCGGCGTCATTCATCGTTTGTCGTCGCCATCATCGCCACACATAAGCAAGACCACTGGACCATTTGCCATTTACCGTTTACCATCGCCATCATCGCCATACATAAGCAAGACCACCGGAGTCTTCGAAGCTCATGTCGTATGTGTGAATACAATAGAGAAGTGAGAGAGAGAGAGAGAGAGAGAGAGATGAAATCTGAAAAGCGGCGGCTGAGTCAATTGCCTGCGTTTCATTTCACGCCTTTATTGAATCATTTTACTAGCGTTGCCAATTTATTGAGGAATTAATTAGTTATTTAAGTGGGTTTGGTATTATTGAATTGGGCTTTTTATTATTAGTTGTTGAAGTGGGTTGATATTATTGAATTGGGCTTTTTACTATTTCATTACTTATTGGATTGGGCTTATGGTGTGTGTGTGTAATTATTTTTCATTCTTATATTAATATTAAAATATCATATAATATTAAAAAAAACTACTACTAGTTCGACCACAGTTCGATCCGATCGAACCTGTAAACCATTGAACCTGTTGCTTCACCGGTTTGATGACCGGTCCAATTTTCAAAACCATGCTAAATTCCCCTAAGTTTTTTCGAGGGAAGTTCTTCCACTCGATTTTATATTATTTTTATTATTTTTATTTCTCAAAAAAATTGAGGGGACTAAATTCTCCTCGATTTTTCCGAGGGGAAGTTCTTCCCTTCGATAATTTTCGAGGGAAAATTGTTCCCCTCGGTATTTTCGAGGAGTAATTCTCTTGGTAAGTATACCCTTAGAAAGCTTTCGGTTTTGTCTTCGGTGATTATGATGAAAAATATTGGCGCCGTATTTTCGAGAGATTTATTGAAGGTATAATCCTTCGATTGTGCCCTCGGTAAAAATTATGCTCGGTAATACCCTTGGAATTTTCGAGGATAATATTTCCTCGGGTTACACTCGGTTAAATACTATTTTTTTGTAGTGATCATTATTAAATATGATGTCATAAGATATCACCATTACAATTTTTATACTATCTCACTTGATCATCTTCCTATATATGTTTACATATTCCACCCAACTACATACTAAACGAAAAGATTTATATATTACATGATTGCCTAGGAACCTTCGGGTGACGTGTAGTTTTCTAGTCATTCGGATGTTTACTTGTAAATTTTGGAGGTTTGTTTACTTACTAAAGTATATGAGTTCTAATATCTACCTAATTTAATATATTTTTTTCATTATATTTCGTCTAATTTAACCTTTCTTTTTATTATAGTAAAAGTTATAATAATTTTATTTTTAGAATTATGTATATAATATAAGTAAATTAAATAATCTTAGTATGTACAAAATATTATTAACGGATTCAATTTAAACATAAAAATATAAAATTATATAATAATTATTAATAAATATTGATTAGAGACCGTTACTATACGACATGGGTTGAGAATATGACTTTGAATTTTTCCAAGTATACTAAAAATTATTATAGAATTTAGTTTAAATATTAAATATAAATTACTTAATACTCCTCCGTCTCAAAATAATAGTCATGCGGTTGATTTCACACATATTAAGAAATGTGTAGTTTATATAGTTAAGTCATTAATTTAGTTAGTGTTTTCCAATTATACCCTTCTTGAATTTATTAATGTCAATTAATGCTTATAGAAATCGGTGTTGGAATTAGTATATTTGTTATTGGAATAGTAAGACTTTATATTGTGATCAACAATTTTCAATTTACCATGTAGAATATTAGTATTTCAAAAATATTAATTAAGGGTGTGTGAAAATGAAAATTTAATGATATGTTAAATATAGTAACTGGACTATCTTTGAGGGACGTACGGAAATAAAATATTGAACTATTTTTGTGGGACGGAGGGAGTACAATAATAATTAATAGAGATTAGAAACGAGTTGAGAATGTGACAACTTTTGAATTTCGCTAATTATACAAATAAAACTATTAACAAATTTAATCAAAATATTAAAATATTAAAATAAATCTAACAATAAAAAATCAATAGTTAATAAAGTTTGATTACATTTAAGAAGACACGAGTTGAGATTACGGAATTTTTTGAATTTCTTATTCTTAAATTAAAAACTTCTTTAACTATCACGAATATTTTTTATTTTTATATTTTGATAAATTACATGTAACACGCGGATGTTAAACTAGTGTGTGTATTATTGATATATATATTAAATTCATAAAAATTACGATATCATATGTGTACATTCAAATCAAATTCCAATGCATTTTTAGCTTTGCTGTTAATATGACATCAATCATGCTTGCTTAATTTGATATTACTATAAGTACACAGTTATGATCCATACTTTGACTAGATTTTGATTAATTTATACACGATTGATACTTATTTGATGATTGGTCTGTTTGAAATTAATGAAAATAGAATCACATCCTAATTAATTAATTCTGTTTCTTTGCTTGACTATTATAAAATAACCATTTGAGACGGGTGAAATGTAGACCTGGCCAAATGGAACTCAAACCGAATTAGAAATCGTAGACAGAATCGTAGTCAATGGTTCAAAAACAAGAACCATGGTTTCAAAATCGGACCCACAACCAGTTTAAAAGTTTCGGTTTCAGGTTTTCATAAATTGTGGAACCGAGGTTGTGGAACTTGCCGTTAGAACCGTCAGTTAAACCATTGATTTTTTCATTTTTTTATTATATATATATATATATATGTTATAATGCAGTATGTTTATAAATAATATTATAAATTATATATATAGTTATTAAATATTACTTAAGATGGTAGAAATGTAGAATAAGCAAAATATTTGTTGACATGGAGTTGACTTACTTAGTGCACTCGTTCACAGAGGATCTTTGCCTCCTGCTCTATAATGAGTCAAATACTAACCAGAGTTAAAAGACACTTGACTACACTCCTCTCTGCTCTTTTCGCCTTCACTGTTTCAGATCTCTCTGCCCTCTCTTTCAAGCAGCAGATCCACTCGCCCGAGCTCAAGTCAATTGCACGCAGCAGCAATGTTGCGCTTGAGCTCCGTAATCACCATTTTGCCCCTGGCGGCGGCGGTGCTACTGCTCTCCGCTCTCCGCATTGACGCGTCGGTGCATGAGTACGCCGGAGAGAAGTTCGTCGGAAAAGGAAATGCATTCGTTGTCCATGGCGGAAGCGAAGGAATCTACTCTTCTGCCCCTGGCCTCAACGAGTCTTCCCCCGGAGACTCCTTTATTCGGTGAATTTCGCCTCAATTATTTATTTAATTTATTTCTCTGCTTCAATTCTGTTGGAATTGTGTTTATCTTTTTCCCGCAGAATTCAGTGTATTTTCTGTTTAGTTGTTGATGGTGCATGGTTGTTTGATTGTGGTGTTTAACTCGAATGTGTTAAACCGGCGTGTTTTGAGGAGATCCATGCTGAATTTTGACTCGGAAGTGAATTTTGTTACTCTAGATAATTAGGATTCTACCTTTTGTTCTTTCTTCTTTCTAATTCCGAATTCACGATTTCTGAAGCATTTCCAGTGACAGATCGATGCAGAAACTCAATCGCCCTCTCAGTGGCGAATACCTGATAATCAACATCATTGATGCATGCTATTTGCCATGAGCTTAAACCTATTCTAAGTTAAAAGTATAAATTGATGAATCACTTCTACTGTTACTATAGTTGTTGATTTATATTTTTATCTAATTTTTGGATGCCGTTATTGTCTCATCTTCTACAAATGCAGTGATAGACAATAATCTCAATTACGATTTGCTCGGATATGATGATTATCTTTCATTTAACAAATATTAAAGAAACCTAATGGCACTGAATTTGGATGAAGACAGCGAATAAATAATGTTTTTGCTAATTTTGCTATTTATTCCTTTCCTTTCTAATGAACCAGATTTGAAAAGATCACATTCCGGAGGCCTCTGGAGCTTTCTAATTTCACCTCAGGTTCAGTTCACGCCGTTGTTTTCGAGGTTGATGACCGGGAAACAATCGGAGGCTCAGCATACGGAGGTCAAAGAGCCGTGTGCTGCACATCAGATCTTGCGAAACTCGGAGTCTGCAAGCAAGGTGAAATCATTTACCGCCCGTCAACTAATAATCCAGGTTGGCCTCAAGTATATGGTGTCTCGTTCGATATCGATACGTTAGAGACTACCCTACACCCTAGATCCATGCAAATTTCTAAAACCGGAATGTATAACCTTTACTTCATTCATTGTGACTCGAATCTTAAAGAGATTTCCGTCTACGGTAAAACCGTCTGGAAAAACCCAACTGGCTACTTGCCCGGTCGAATGGCACCACTCATGAAATTTTATGGGTTTATGTCTCTTGCGTTTGTGCTGCTCGGGATTTTCTGGTTTTCTCAGTATGCGAGGTTCTGGAGAGAGGTTTTACCGCTGCAGAACTGTATAACGCTTGTGATTACGCTGGGGATGTTCGAGATGGCGTTTTGGTACTTTGATTATGCGGAGTTCAATGAAACTGGAGTTAGGCCGACTGGGATTACTCTCTGGGCTGTCACTTTTGGAACGGTGAAACGTACCGTGTCACGTTTGATTATACTTGTAGTTTCAATGGGTTATGGTGTTGTTAGGCCGACTTTGGGTGGTCTTACGTCGAAGGTCGTTTTGCTTGGTGGGACTTTCTTTGTTGCAACCGAAGTGCTAGAGATTGTTGAGAATGTTGGTGCTGTGAGTGATCTGTCAGGGAATGCGAGATTGTTTCTCGTCCTTCCTGTGGCGATTTTGGATGCTTTTTTCATTATTTGGATATTTACGTCATTGTCTTCGACTTTGAATAAACTTCAGGTACTTGATTCTCATTTTTTATGTTTATTTGTTCGGTGGATATACTTGAGCTGAAAGTTTCTGGATTTGTCTTAACATCTTTTCTTAAGCAAAAACTGATGTTGCAATATATTTCTTTACATTTGGGTTTTATGTTAAAATAATTTACCATTACTTTCTGCATGTAGTCTGAAGCTATAAAACTGGGGTTGCATTGCAATGAGATAATGGGAAAATAAAAATGTTTTACACGACAAGTATATCACTAGTTGTATTTGACCGACTGCCTATCGATCGAAACTCAAGAGAAATAATTCCTTTTTTTTTTTTGTTTGTGATTCTTAAATTTATAGTGACATGGTAGACGATTAATATTCCTTCACTGGTCCATAGCAAAACTGTCTGCTTCAATTACGTTGTTACTTGATTTAACAGGCTAGGAGGATGACTGCCAAGTTAGAAATTTACAGGAAGTTCACAAATGCATTAGCTGTTGCAGTTATCGTCTCTGTTGGCTGGATTTGCTATGAGGTATTGTCCGTAGTATATCTTAATCAGGCTGATTCTCTGTTCTGTTGAAATACAGAATTTGGATAAAAAGAACAATGTTCATACATGTTAAAATTGAGTCACAAACCATCTACACCATATGTAGGCTAACTATTTGCTAAAACTTAATCCTTTGAGCTCTAAGAGGTGCAACCAAATTAAATTAAGTCACATTTATAAAAATGAGGGATGATTACATTTAAAATCCCATGTGGTGTAGCCTAATTACAAAAGAAAAAAAAAAGAAAAAAAAAAGGAGGTCATCTTTCAAAATTACACATACCCCCCTGACATATATTTTTGTCTTACAAAAGTGCACCCTCAAGAGGAGTCAGGAGGGGGCTATTGGTAATGTAAATACAAACCTCAAGGTTTTTTTTTGTAATTTTAAAAGATAAGCGTTTTCTTTTATTTTGACTAAACCTCAGGGGTAGTTTCTGCAATTAACCCTAAAAAGGATCTAATTTTCAGGAATCCATTTGTGGATGATATTGTCAAAAGCAGTAAAGAAAACTATTTGCTATTAAACAAATTCAAGATAATATCTGAATCAAGTCAGGTTGTCTTTGATGGTAAAAGAAAAGGTTAATGGGTTAAAATGATTAGTAAAGAACGGCCACAAAAACTCTTCCGCTTGATACGTAATGGCTTTTTTTTCCATGTTTTGACACCGTCTCTCGAATTTTGCAGCTTTATTTCAAGTCAAATGATGTGTACAATGAGCAGTGGCAGAATGCATGGATCATCCCTGCCTTCTGGCAAGTCTTGTCTTTCTCTCTCTTGTGCGTCATTTGTGCTCTTTGGGCGCCATCACAGAACTCAATGCGGTAAACATCCTATTCAGACTTATAGTGTGTATAATCTGTGAGGCTATCGAACTGTAGGCCCAAACCCTTGATGACTCCCCCAAAAGAATGGGTTGGGTTAATTAAAATAATATCAGAGGTTTAGTTAAATTACAAAACTCCCCAAACATCTCTTTCAAATTACAATTAACCCCCTTCATATTTGTAATTAATTATCCTAAGGATTTATTTGTAATTTTGTAAGATAGAATTATCATCATCATCATCATTATTATTATTTGTAAAAAAAGAAAGAAACGATGAGGCTGTTCACTAGGGTCACTCGATAACTGATTGAATGTTTTGTCAGCTTCATATACGGTCGGCTTTTGCTCCTTCATTTTTCAAACTCTCCGTTTTGAATCATTTCCCTTCTCGACAGGTATGCTTACTCTTCCGATGACGCGAGTGAAGAGTTCGACAAGGATGACACTTTGACACTCATTAAACCATCCCCATTGGCCTCAAAGGATGTAAAGAGTCCTGAACACAGATCGACCGGGAGTGGCAACAGTATACCCCATATGGATCTTGAACAAGAAAAAACGGCATAAGATAAAACGTCAGTAAAATACGTGTGGGCCATGGCTTAAATGGAATTAGCATACTTGAGGTGTTACTGTTGTCTTGTAGAAATTACTGCGGGTGAAAAAAAAAAGGAGATAGCAGCAAGATAGAAAATATTGAAATCCGTTGGATGGTGTTAGACTTCACTTTATTTTAACGTTTTCTTCTAGTATTGTTTTTCAGTTATGTATCTTCTTTCCATATATTTATTGATTGAATTTGTTACCTTAATATTATTATTAATAATATGGTTTAGCATCGCAATTTGAGTATTCCGTTATCATTTTCATATAAATGAAATATTAGCTGGGAATTTGGTAATTTGGCATATAATTTTGACTTCTTTTCCTTGTTTTATTTATTTATTTATTAATTATTATTATTAATTTTTTCATTGGGGCTAATATTATAGATATTACTTGCAGAGAGAAATTGAGAACGCAAGAAACTGTGGTTTTATCCCACAATATATAACTGCATAAATGTCAAAAACTTCAGAAAGTGCCCGAAATTGCCAATGTCTTTTGAAGATTTGGATCTTTCAAGTCCACGCAAAAATTGGGATTTAAAAATCTGAACGATAAACACCAAATATAAACACAAATTAGGCTCCCAAAAAATCTACAGACACCAGACGTACAATGTTAAATCCTCTTGATCATCGCACGAGACGTACGTCAAAGCCACCATCGGTCGTAAAACGAGTCAAACAACGAGTGTCCAGTTCGATTTGCTTAAGCATATAACAGCCATGCATCGCCAACTCCAAAAGCCTATCACTTGAAACCCGAACACTTTCCGCAAAAAAGCACCTCTCAATCTCCAGCTTCTCAAGCCGCCTAAACTCAGGGATAACTGATCGGAAAAAACCATCCGTTACATCCGTGTCGTGAAACTTCAACTCCTTGACGCTCTCATAGTAATCCGAACCCATAATACTCCCCTTCACACTAGCAATATTGCCACCATACTTAACGGACCGTAAATTCGGTGCGGAACAAATGGCCACAATCTGAACCTTATTGGAGCCTCTACCAAGATACAAATCAACCATCTCCAATTTCGGAGAGTTAGAAACTCCAACGACCTCGAAACCCTCGCAAGAAGCGATCGAGAGCTCTTCGAGAAGTCGACAATTATGCGAAAGCAAGCTCTGTAAACTCTCTTGATCGATATAAACGTGCATAAGACTCAGTTTCTTTAAGTTCAAAAATCCAAATACCCCGACATTCTCGATAAACCGACAGCCGAACAAATCCAGGCTTTCCAACGACGACGAAGTGCGAAAAAGGGTCGGAGGCAAAACGTAGCGCCATCCGTCCTTAGGCTTATTCGACTTGCTGCGATAATCAAGAACCAAGTTTCGCACGTTTTTCTTTATCGCGAAATCCAACCATCCGTCGAGATATTTGCGATCGGCCCGGCGAAACCCCTGAAAATTAACGACGGCCCGGAATTTCTCGATGCTCGTGTCGAGGCGGCTAGTTATGGATGATTGGACGTATTCGCAGAATTCTTGGACACGGGCTTTCGTGGGACTACGGTGGCCTGCGAAGGAGGTTTGGTCGAAATCGATGACCGGAAAGGATTTCCAGGTGGCGTTCCATGTTTTGGAGAGGGCGCTGGTTTTAACGGCGTCGTTTGTGGGAAGAAAAGAAAGCGTGTGATGCAAGATTGGTTCTGGAAGGCTTGAGATTATGTCTTTTTCTTCTTCCTTCTTTTCTCTTTCTAGGGTTTTTCTTTTTTTCATCACCCTTTTCTTCATCCTTCTTCTTTTTTTTTTTTTTTGGGAGATGTGTAATCTTATAGCTGAAGTTTTACTTTGATCCTAGCGTGTGTAACATGTTAGTTTTTCTAATCCTTACATAAGTAGGATTAATTCCTTTTTTACCAAGTATATACTTGGGGAGATCTTAATTAGCACCTTTTATTTTAGGAAATTTTGGGCTTTTGCGCACCAAAGTTATCTTTAGGAGCAAGTTTCATTAATTTGTTGTGTTCCAACTTCCAAAGCATGGGTAGTTTGTTAAATAATGGAAGATAAAGAATTAATTGTTCTTGTGTTATGATAGTAGGTGAAAAACAAATCCAAATACTTTGACAAATTGATTAATTAATACTGGTTCAGAGCTAATTTCATTTGTTAGCTAAAAAAACAAAATACAAAATTCTCTGTATGAAAAGATCTCAAATTCGGGTTGAACTCGAATTACTTAATAAAAAATAATTTAAGCACACACGCATATATAGAAAGGACAAATTCTTCCGGAAAATCCAATTTGGCATAGATTTTTTAATTTATCATCAAATATAATTAACATATATCATTACATATAATTGGTATGTATCATTACATATAATTGTAATTGAAATTCTAAATTTAAAATTAAAAATACTAAAATTAAAAAAATAAACCTAAAACAAAAAATTAAACCCTAAGAATGAAAAATTAATTCCTAAAATGAAAAACTAAACACTGAAATTGAATATTAAACTCTAAATTCTAAATTTCTATTATATATCATCACATATAATTGACACATATCATCACATATAACTAACACATATCATCACATATAACTGACAGAATGATAAATTTTTGCCGGGACCATAATATGGAAAATTAAATAAATAAAATAAAAAACTAAACCTTAAAATAAAATATTAAACCCTAAAAATTGAAAACTAAACCCTAAAATATAAAACTAAATCTTAAAATGAAAAAATAAACCCTAAACTCTAAACTTTTGACATATACCATCATGTATAACTACCATATCATCACGTATAACTGTCATATATTATCACATATAACTATCATATATCATCACGTAAAACAGGGTGCACCTAATAAATTACCGTTAATGTCTTATCATCATTTTTAATAATAAAAATACAAAAATATAAAGTAAATATTTCAGAATTTATAAAATAAATGTGCAAATCTATATATAAATTTTAATATAAATTCGAAAGTTATGATATACAAAAAATTATAATAAAATCTGAAAAAATATAAATATATACAAAAATTATAAATAAATCTTATAAAACTAAAAATTTATAAATAATTCTTAGTAAATCTGAAAGTTACAAAATACAAAAACAAATAATTAAGTATTATACTCTGAAAAAAACAACAACACAAAACACAAAAATATAAAACAAATCTTAAAAAACTAAATAACATAAAAACTATATGAAGTCTACGGTGCCTTCAAGGCACCATACCTCTCACCCTCCTGCATTTATAATCACAGATCTTTTAATATAAAAATTCTAAAATTAATCTAATGCCCTATTAATTCTAATTAAGCGAAGAATGTATATTATATGAATAAAGGTTTCTTCAAACTACTGATTCCATACTTTTTGTACTTTTTGTGTTCTATTAGATGGGTATATTTTTATTCAATATATGGAGTGCTATTTCCCATACAACTTGGGATATGAGTTTATAATAGGGGTGAGAACGGTCCGATTCATTTTGGGGATTTGGAAATCTTCAGAATCGTACCATTATTTTTTTCGGTACGGTTCGTTTCGAAGAAAAGTCAAAGTCAACGGTTCTTTTCGGTTTTGGTACGGTTCGGTTCGGTTTTCGGATAAATCTCCGTTTTACGCTCAAATTATAATCGTAAATTTAAATTACTAGATTATGGTGAATTTTAACTTTTACTTGTTAGTTGATGATTAATTAAGATACAAGATTAATAAAAATAGTATTTTACTTATTAATTATCGAATATAATGAGATTTATAGCTAATTTAATACAATTATAAATCGGTTCTAGTATCAGTTATCGGTTCGGTATAGAGTTTTAAGGGGATTTAAAAATTTCCAGATCCGTCCCGTAAAAGAAACTCGGGACGGTTCAGTTCAAAAATTGGTCAATGATCAACGGAAATTTTTCGGTTTTGGTACGGTTCGATCCAGAATTAGGTACAGTTCGAATATTTTCTAGTCCCGTACTCGACCTTAGTTTATAATCCCTAATACTTGGAACAAGAGTTGGTGATAATTCCATAAAATTTGTTAAAATTGGTGAATAATTCCATATTATTTGTAAGAGAACTATGACAATTCTATAGTGTTTGATAGGTAGAGTAATAATTATATTATATACTATGGAAAACATTAGTTAATATTTCCATACTACCAGTAGCAGGAAATCTTACAATTCCACACTAATCGTAACAACAATTGATAATAATTCCATACTATTTGTTAACATCAGTGAATAATTCCATATTGAGTGATGCTATATGGAGCAATTCGCTCCGGGGCAACAATCTTTATATAAGGTAAGTAATATTCAATTACAATTTTAACCTTATTATAATATATAAACTAAATATAGTAATAAAATTTAACATTTATATCAATATCTAGTTATATATATTTTTAAAATAACATATGATATGTATGGTAAACTTTGACATGAGTTAAATATGTAATTAATAATTTAAATAGATTGTTTTAAAGTGAGAAACTTTATTATTAAATAAAAAAAATCTTTAAATTACTTATGTTATATTTTTTTTATATATCCATAGGAAATAAAGAAAACATGTTTAATAATTAATATGTTATATATATATATATATATATGTATATATATATATACATATATATATATATATATATACATATATATATATATATATGGCTATTTAGAACTATTATTTTTTATTGTTAAATAATTTGTATTTCAATATTTAGAATAAGTTCGTTAATAATTTCATAGTTACATACGTAAATAAATTCAAAACTTATTACATGCTCAACCCGTATCTAACTTTAATTAATTAATTATTATTAAATATTTTAACAATTAAATTAAATTCTATAATAATTCTTAGTTACATACTTAGAGAAATTCAAAAGATGTTGTATTCTCAACCCATACTGGTGTCTAATTAATATTTATTAATTATTATTACATAATTTATATTTTTATATTTAAAATGAATTCTTTAATAATATTTAGTTGCATACTTAGATCAATGAAGTAACTCGTCATATAGTTTTAAAAAATAATTCATGTTTATCTTTTTTTAATTAAAATAACACTTTTGATTTGATTCAGTAATCGTTTCGTTTTTATCGATCCTAATTCAAATTCAAATTTATATTTTGATTTTAATTATTAACGAATACGAATATGAATACTCACGTATTCGATTCGAATTATATATATATATATATATATATATATATGTATATATAATTATAATATTCTCTAATTATAATTATTGTTATTTCTATTTTATTTATACAATATATATAATTATTTAAATTATAATTGATATCTTATATAAATCTATTATATATATGTATATACCAACTATATACTAAACGAAAAGATTTTTATCATATGGTTCAGACGCTTACTTGGCAAATTTTGGMGGTTCGGAGTCTTACCAAGATTAATACTAATTATAAGAGTTTATGAATTCTAATATAGAAACAAAAATATTATAATATATTAAAAGTTTTATATTTAAAAGTTATTATTTAATA
Organism: Phtheirospermum japonicum; assembly: GCA_014905375.1. NCBI lineage: Eukaryota > Viridiplantae > Streptophyta > Magnoliopsida > Lamiales > Orobanchaceae > Phtheirospermum > Phtheirospermum japonicum. Next base: position 1,721,408 of record BMAC01000110.1, read on the forward strand.
CAACAAATATATTATAATATATTAATAATATTCTCTATAGATAAGTTAAGAGTTATTTGCAATAATATAAATATTTAATTAAATATTATTCATTAATGCAATATAAATATAAAAATATTATATTATATAATTAATAATTATTTAATATTGATTATACATTGGTACAATGCGACACGGATTGATAGTGTGTCATCTTTTGAGTTTTTCAAAGTACATAACTAATAATTATTAATAATTTTGATCTAAATATTAATTTATACAATAATTTAATAGTAATTAATTATTTATTATAGGTTAGATGCGGATTTAGAATGTGATATCTTTAATTTTTTTTAATCTACAAGGCATGGTTAGAATACATCATTTGATTTTTTTTTTAATTTTAGATTTTAAACTTTGTAATTATCAAAATACTTTTTATATTTATCTTTTTAATAAATTTCGTGTAATACATGTGTGTGTGTGTGTGTGTGTATAATGTGTATATTTTATTTTAGTTATTTTTAATATTTTTTTAAAAAAATACTCAAGTTATAATTCAAGTACGTCTTTCAAATCGAATTCGAATCAATATTCACATTCGTATATTAAACGAATACGAATGCTCAATCTGATGAATACGAATCGAACATGCAAATATTCAGTTCGATTCGCTTAATGTACAACCCTAACTTCAGGTGAATCTTATTATTATCATTATTATCATATTTATTAATAATAGTAAATATTATTTTAATACATTTACTATTATCATATTTATTAATAGTGGTAATTATTATTATTATTATTATTATTATTATTATTATTATTATTATTATTATTATCCATTTTGAAGTAAATATTAGTTAAATGATTTTAATTTGATATTTTAATAATTATTAAGTGATAAAAGAAACTATTAAAATTTTATATTGACAATATTTATTCTTGCAATAAATCATCTGTTCGTCAATTTGAATTCTATAATAATTTAGTATTCTCAATTTTATATAATTTCTCATCGAATTCATTGAATTGTGTATTTCTATAAAATTATATTGATCTGAGAGTTAAAGATACACTTACATAATTTTCTACTAGTTTCATTATAACTATTATATTTTTTTTATCTAATAATTTAATATTTTATATTATTTTATACAATTTTCTATGGTTTTAGATTTTTTCATTTTAATATATATTGAATAATTATTTAATATTAAAATATACTTTCTATTTAACTACTTCATAATATTTAAATTTATTTATTTTTTTATAATTATTTTAAGCTTTTTGAATTTTATATTTGAGGTTTATTAAATAAATACTTTGATTTATAATGTTATCATACATATTGTACCATTTGAAAAAATATATTATATAGTTGATATGAATAGAAAGTAAAGATTTACACTATTATTTAACTTATATATTGTAGTAAAATTATAATTGTTATTAAATATCAATTATAATTGTTATTAAATATCACTCTCTTGTATTTAATTTCTTGACTCATGCATAAGGAAAGTAAGAATGACAAATTTAATATATTTCCTTATCAGTTGTTTGATCCAAATTTAATTCTTTCCATCATAATCAAGAAGGATAAAAAGGTAAATATAAAATTAACAAAATAATATAATTATAAAAAAATATTTAAACTTACCTTTTCATCTTTGTTGTTTCGGAGCAATTCGCTCCATGTAGCATTATTATTCCATATTATCTATAATTTTATAGAAGCTTATGGTCAGAGTTAATAATTTCGTACTAATGGTTACATTAGTTAATAATTGTACAATACTTGGAACAAGATATAATAATTACACACTACTTATATACATGAAGTAAGTCCACACTTCTTATTAACTCTTACTACGAAGTAGTATGGAATTTAGTAGTTGATACTAAACAAGAGTTGATAATATTGGTTGCATTAGGTGATATTAGTTGATAATAATTACATAGCACATGTAACATAAGTCGATAATTTCATACACTACTTTGTAACAGGAGTTAATAATTCTGCACTACTTGGAACGATATTTTGCAACTATGATGTATTGGTTTTTTACTGTAATGTATTAATTTTGTACTAGAATGTATTGACATTAAATTTTGGCCTAGCGGATAATTCGTTAGTTCCCAGGAAATAATTATATGGGGAAATTACCATTTACTACATTTTCACCACCACTAATTGCCATATAATCCACTAATTTTATGTAATCCCATTTAAGTTGTATATTTACCATATACTCATAAAAATTATGTTAAATTGACTACTCTGTCCTAAAGCTCAGCATAATAAAAGTATTTTATGAAACGGGATCTACGCAATCCAAATTTTAATAGAATATTTCATACTGCATATTTCAAAATATTCCATACTACATATTTTGAAATGCAGAATTCCATACTTCAAAAATTCATACTGCATGAGTTAAATATTTCATACTTCAAAAATCCATACTGCATAAGTTAAATATTCCATACTTTTGTCTTATGTTAAATATTCCATACTGCATATTTCAAAATGCATTTTCTAAAATATTCCATACTAATTTTATAGAATATTTCAAAATATGGAGTTGTATACTGCATACCACTTTTTTAAAATATTTTTTTTGGTTTTAGTATTCATATAGTATGGAGTTGTATATATACCACACGAAACACAACACATGATTGGTTTTTTTTTTCGCCAAAATTTACAAACGTAGGAATCCCAACTAATTACGAAAATTTGAAATAATATCATACTTATCCATTTTGTATTCTAATGAGAGGCTAAACAAGTTTTCTCCTCCCAAAAGGAGATTACTAATGTAATAAATTTTATTTTAAATTCTTAATAAAATGAAGGCTTTCGCTTCCACTCATGTTCAGTACTCTTAATTTATCTCAATAATCAAAATATCTCGTACGCCTGGAGTAGGAAAACGAACCAAGGCTGTGCTGATCGGTTTCTGAAGGAGTTGAATAACTTGTAGCTCAACTTCATAAAAGGAAGTTAGACGGAGATAAACCGTCTGTAAAACGAGCTAGGGGCAGTAATTTTTCAACTGGTGGCGTTGCCAACCCATCTCACCCGGAATCGACTCGGTCAAAAAGAGGTATGAAGATTATTGAGACATTTTAATTTACGGAAGCATGATGGGCCTGATATGTCCGTAATGGACTATTTCCATTTTAAAGATGACAAAAAATAAAAAAAAAAAAAAAAATAAAAATAAAAAATAAAAAATAAAAATAAATAAAAATAAAAATAAAAAATAAAAACATATATATATATATAT
>BMAC01000110.1:1732088-1756611 GCA_014905375.1 Phtheirospermum japonicum
ATTCTAGTATGGTATGATTGGTTTTTTTTTTCGCCAAAATTTACAAACGTAGGAATCCCAACTAATTACGAAAATTTGAAATAATATCATACTTATCCATTTTGTATTATTCTAGTATGGTATGTAGTATTGAATGTTAAACAGGTCTAATTCAAACAATCTAAATACATAAAAAAATATCTTCGCAATAATACTGTATGTGTAAGTATTGAATCCTAAATAGGCCTAATTCAAACACGCCATCCAAAGATTTCAAAAAATTTTATATGATTTTGCGAAAATTTCATATAATTTTGCGATTGATTACCCTTTTGTGGTTGGTTCTTATTCGCAATCAATCGAGAGAAATGGTTGGTTACGCAACGCGATCGATGAGAATCTCTGATAATTTGGGTCTGTTTAAAATTTTGGAAGGATTGAGATGAGAGTATTGTAGTCTATCACGTAGTTAAAATGGAGTAATTAGTAAGATAAAAATATAATGTACTATTTGGAATAAATTATTTTTGGAGTATATGATCAATGCCCCTAATTATATACTACTTATCACATATTCGAATGGGACCCGCAAATGTATCATCATGTTGATGTAACATATATATATATAATATAATAAAATAATAATAATAATAATAATTAATTAAATAAATAAAAGTTAAAGAGTTATGGGGGAAAAGTGTAAAAGAAAAACTTTAGTAGGGGTTTTCCGCTTTAAATAAAGACATTTCTCTCATTAAGGGCGGGAAGGTCAATTTACCCTTATTTCCTGAACCAATTCCTAAAAGACTCCCTGCGTGTATCCGCTCTCAAAAATAAAAATAAACCTAAAGTGATGTACGAGTACGAAAGTACTATCAAAATATATTAAAAACTTGAGAAATATGGACATCGCCGCCAACCGCTGCTATTTGTCGTATTCAATACTTCATCATTATATTTCTTATTAAAATTCCATACTACATCGTGGGGTGACATACCACATTATGAGACTTCATACTAATCTGTCAAGTTTTATACTAAAACAATTAAAATCATTTTTTATCAGTAATGTGGATTTTTTCACAAATGCCCAATTTTTTCCAATGGTATGGAATTTGTTCGTACAAGTTGAGTTAAATTAAATGTGAATTCCATAATAAACTCTCATACATATAGTGAATTTAACTCAAGAAGTATCCAAATACTAAGGTGAATTCCATACTAGTATGGAATTTCTTGATACTAGTCTGGAATCTACTACTACACATATTCAATTAAAAGTAATCTTTAATCAGTAAATATAGTTTAACTATAATTACAAACTAATATGGAATTTGTTCATACACTTGAGTTAAACTATAGAGTAGTCTTTAATATATGAAATATGTTCAAGGTCATGGTGGACCAATAATAATACCACCGTGACAAATCTAGTCTGGATACTGCTCCACCAACACGAATTGAAACCTATGGACAGAAACTCACTAATTCAAACCACAAACATGGCACATTGTTGGAGATCTTGTCGTGGATATGGGTTTGAAGTAAGCCCACACATCCCACTTGACGAGCCAGTTTAGGATTCCAATATTGGATTCGAGCCTGGCTTCCTTAGGCTTCGGAGAGTTGACGAAAAATGATGTCAAGAGGTCCCTAAGCGAGCTATAGATGTGGGAGTCGTACGTAATCAATTGCAACTCCAAAGTATCGATCGTCATTGAAGGTGAGTGGTGGTTGGCGGCGGCGATCTTGGTTGGCAACGTCACAACTGAGGCTTAGATGGATTCTGGCGTCATATAAGAAGAGGATGACTTTGAAACTATGCCGAGTCCAAGGCGGCGAGAGAGTCGATTTGAGAGGTTTTTGTTCGGTCTGTGGCTTATATAACATATATAATGACTTTTCAGGTATGGGGGTATTATGGATAATTGAAGGTATAACTAGTGCGTAACCCGTGCGATGTACGAAATAAATTGAAATAGATGGTGTATATTCATTCGATGTGAGTTTTGATTTATTAAGTTATATAACGGCCTAAAATACCCATGTCACATTTGTTGGTCAACATACGCAAATTTAAAATAAATCAATGGTAAATAACTCCACATTTATATATCATAAAATAACTTTTTGTAAACTACATTATATGTTTAATTATATTTTAAATTGTCATGATCACATACCAATATTTTCAAACTCTTCCATTTGGACTAAGCAGATTAGAAAATATCAACTAACTTATCAAGACTTATTTATGAGAATCTCACGAAAGTGAAACATATGAATCAAAACAATTTATTACATAATTTTCTTAAATAGTGATATGTGTAATTCCATTAATTGAATATAGAAAAATACTTGGAAATGTTAATCACATATCTTAATTAAGTATTACAAAATAAGAATTTTCTTTTATTAATTATCATGGACGTGATCTAAAAAAGGATCAAACCAACCATAAAAAAATATATAAATTAAAGTCAAAGTAAAGTTTATTTTCTAACAAAAATAAATAAAAATTAAGATTTCTTATAATATTTATGTTTTTTTTTTAATTTTTACTTGTAACTTTTATGATGATTAAAATTTATTTATAGAGCTTAAATTTATTATATAATTTTTATTATAGTTTTCTTTTAATCTTATTATTATGTCAGATCATTTTATAAATTCTTAAATTTAGTTCATAATTTCTAAATTTTGTATATTTTTTTAAATCTTGTATTATTCATTTTCTATTTTTTATAATATTTTTTTGTAACTTTCATAATTATTAAAATATATTTATAGATCTTACATTTATATTATTATTATTATTTTGATTTTCTTTAAAAGCTTTTTATTACTTTCATATATATATATATATATATATATATATATATATATATATATATATATATTTTGAACCTTCATAAAATTATAAACCTAATAAAAAATATTTACATAAAATAATAGTTATGTATTACTACAAATACTAAGTGAATTGTGCGCGAATTTTTTGAGAAATATGTTTAGAAAATCTAGTCTTTTTATATATACACCAGTAGTGTACCCGTGCGATGTACTGATCGCAATGAATCAAATTAGATAAACTGAATCAATGTTGGTAAATCGATGCTGGTGCCTTAAATGAAACCCCACTTGGGGCCCTATCAAGAAGAAAAGAATCGTATACAAATTTCTTGTTGATTTTTAACAAAAAAAAATGCGATAAATATAAAATGAAAACAGTAAAAATAATGTATGTGTGTGATGCAAAAATAGTCTCATTTCTTTTTAGATAAAGAATACAAACTTTTTTTTTTTTTTTTTTTAAAAAGAACGTTAAGAACAAAGATGGAAACAAAGAGGGGGATGATGTATGAAATATAAAACCTAATACAAAGGAAGTGAAAATGAAAAAATAAATAAATTAATAATACTATCTTTATTATGATGACCCTTTGTTTTTGGCAAAAGAAAATAAAAATCGAATGAATGGGAGAAAAAAAAAGTAACGACAAAGAAAAAAAAAGGTGACACAACATGGGCAGGAAAATAAATTTGACGATTAAATGTACCATATTTGTTGATTTCAAATTCGAAAATGCATTGAATTCATTATGTAACATTAATGATTCATCGTTTTAATATAAATTTATACAAATTACAACATAAAGTCAACCTAAAAATAACATATTTCTTTTAATTGGAATATAAATATGATTTCAATTTCAAATTACTATTTTCATATAGTAGTCATAATTCCAAAAAAATAAAAATAAATTTTACACAAACAATTATATAAATAATAAATATGTATAATTAAAAATAGTAAGTTAAATGGACATGAAAAAATTGATAAATATATTTATACAGGCTAGCCTCTTTTATAGATAGATAGAAGATAAGATGTAATAAAATAAAATAATAGACTTCAAATAAAACTTGCACACACAATTCAGCATAAATAAAATCAAAGTCTTGACAATTTAAGATCCTGATAAAATACATAAAATCTATTATAACTATAGTATATAACAATTTTATTGTATAGTATTAAATAATAATATTTATATAACTTTCGAGTTATATATTTTCTTAACTTTCTTTCCAATTCCAAAACAATCATTTTTAATCAGTTAGATATACCATAAATAAAATAACCCCCCCATCCCCCCGGACCCCTAGGCAAGGGAGACTTCGCCCCCCTTGACCCACCCGACTCGCTGACCCCGTGCAAAAATTGCTAAACGAGAGATTCAAGACATATCAACACGGTATTTAATCGCTATTTATTTTATTATCTCTAAATTTGTAGAAATAATGTTCTTACAACAAAAAATACAACAATTTTCATATAAACAAATGAATCAAAAATCTTAAAGTTGAGGAAGTACAAATAATACATGCTTACAGACGCATCCGAGGGGAATGCATAAGCTGCTATGAACGGTTGCAAACCATCGCTTTTACTTCATTCATCAAATCTACGGCCTTAGAATATCAAGAACGGTATCCCACAAAAAATTAAAAGAATTATGTATTAATAACATTCTTAGACATAAGATGCTCTGTATAGTCGTAGACCCACGTTTTTACTTCAGTCATCAAATTCATATCCTTGAAAATATCATACGCCCGTATCTTAAGAAAAGTGCAAGCCGACTCAAGAAAAACGGTAACCTCATCCAAGAACACTCCACAAAAAAAATTAAAAGAATGATGTATTAATAACATTTTACGGGTAATTACAAAACTGCCTCCGAGGTTTAGCCTAATTATTTAAAAAAAGAAAAAAAAAAAGAATCCACTCATCTCTTAAAATTACACGCCCCTTAGGGTTTGTACTTCCATACAGATTACCCTCTCAGTAGCTGCAATTTGTTAAAAAGAAACCAATATGTCATATGGGTATTTGTAATTCCGAAAGATAAGCGGGGTTTTCTTGCAATTAGGCTAAACTTCAAGGGCAGTGTTTGTAACTACATTCTAAGTGGCAAAAACTCCTCTCACTCAGACCTCCTCCTCAAATGCTGAGACACAGGGTGCCCTTCAAAGAAATCCAAGACAGCATTTTCAAGATCCTCAGCCGAGTACTTAATGTAATTCTCCGGATGTTTTCCACTCTCAATATGACTCCTAAACCTTCCAAGAAACGATCTATAAGCCGGTATAACCTTCTCCGAAATCGATATCCTAAGCTCCTCACGGAGTTGAGTGTCGGGTATTAACCACGTCGACTGAGTTCTGTGAACTTCGTCAAACATGGCATTAAAAGCCTTAAATCGCGCTCTCAGAGCGCTTTTTGACACACCAGACGAAAAGCTTCCGCTTACGTGCAAGCCCTCGTCTCTCAAGGAATACAACACTCTCACCCAAGTCGACCGCTGGTAATTTGTAGCGGCCGATCGGAATATCCCGGTTAAACTTTTCAAATAATCATCTCCGATCATTTCTCTCAACTCCGGCGACCCTTTAATCTTTTGAAAAATGTAGTGGACGTTATTCATCATGAACAGATGAGCTAAAGAGGCATCTTTGTAATGTTTGGATTTAGTTTCTAAATTAAACTGCAAAATCATAATGACCCAAATTAAATGGAGAGACAGAGTTGAACCTTGTCCTTCGAAATCGGATAAATTGGTGTCTGGTATGTTTGGATCGTTTGAATTGTATCTCGGCTTTGAAACTATTAATTCGACCAAAGTATGCTTGTAATCTGAAATTAAACTGATATAATTCATCACGTATCTGGTTAAAGGATGAATCGTACCTCCGGGAACTGGAATTTTCGACGGCTCGCGAAGAATAGCGTTCTCAAATTCCGATAATACACCTCTCGCCGCCTCGGCCAATCTGGATATTATCTCGACGGCCTCGATTTTAATCGATTCGCTCAATTTCGAATCGAAAACAGTCTCGATATCGGGCAGTAAATCGGATAAGGCATCGTGTAAATCGAGTATCTTAAACAATTTCTCCGGCGATCGGCGGCTGATGCTAATCGCCTCCGCGAAATTGAACAACTGAACCGCAGGGCCTTTAATTGTTTCCATGAAACAAGCATCGTCGGCGCGTGAGTCTCCCAAACCCTCGAAAATCTCCTCGCATAGCCGCCGCTCGCTGGCAAAGAGGACGCGGACGCATATCCTAGCGGCGCGTATCCACCGCCGGATCTTCGTCTCCAGCGTCTCCCAATCGAGTCGCTGCACGTCGCCGATGCTCGATTTCTCGACGTTGAGCTTCTTCAGGCTCGCGTCCACGGCGGACTTGCGAACGCTAGCGTACACCTGAATACACTCGCGCGAGTAGCCGGCGGAGATCATCCGCTCCGCGATGCGGCGGAGATCGTAGGCGGCGTCGCTGGGGATGAGATCTACTTCTCGGATGCTGGCAGCGGATTTGTAGCAGCTGCTGGTGGTGCTGGCGTTGCTCACCTGATGCTCGAACCGTTTTTCGGAGCTGGTTTTGTCGTTTTCTTCGAATTCCTGTGCGGAGGACTCGGAGTGAGTTGACTCGGTGAGTGAGTCGGCTTCGATTGGGGAAGTGTGGGCGAGGAGGATGCTGCGGAACTCGTCCTCGAGGCGAGCCATGGCGATCTGGAGCGCGGTGGAGCTGGGGGAGGAGGAATCGGATAAGACGGCGGAGGACATGGATTTTTGGAGCTCGTCGACGGCGTCGAGATAACGGTCGATTTCGTGGCGGGCGCCGGTGAAGATCATTCTGTCGGGGGCGTCCTCCGACGCCGTGGAGTCCCACCGGAGGATTATTTTTTCGGCGGCGGTTGGTCCCGGTGGCTCCATGGACTGAAAATGGATTGATAATGATGATTGGGGTGCGTGTTTAATTTATTTATTTTCCTATTAAGACTTTTTATATCGTGGGAATGGCGGGGTGAATTATTTTGGTTTATATAAGACCTTACAAATTTTTACATTTATTTAATTATTATATGTGATGGAATTTCCAATATATTGATAGATTATTATGACAAATTATTAGGTACATTATGCGGTATTATACATTAATGTGAAAAGAATATACTGAATGTGGTAAATGTACATATTTTTCAAAAGAAACTAAAAAAATATTCATATGAACTTATATAAATATTCATGTTTATTCTAATAATTGTTTATTTTTATTGTGATTATAATAAATATTAATTTTGTTTTTATGAATTTATATATATTTTAATTATTTTAAATATAATAAATATTAATCTTAATATATTAAATGTACAATTTCTTATAATATAAATAAACATATATAAACTTATATATATTTTAACCATCTTTAATACTCCCTCCGTTCGAAAAAGGTAGGCATGTATTCCATTTTTGTCCGTCCGAAAAAGATAGACATGTTTCATTTTTAAAAGTTAGAATATCACAAAAAAGACTAAAACACCCTTATTTAGTTTACTTTATTTATTGAAATACTAAAAAGTCAAGGGTAAAATAGTAAAAATAGCAAAAGTTTTACAATTCCAATTACAATCATTTTATCTTTTTAAACTTCGTATTTTTGTCTACCCACTTATATTTTTCGGATGAAGAGAGTACGTTTTAGGTATATTTTTCGGATGAAGAGAGTACGTTTTAGATTATACCTAAGTGTACAACTATTTATTTACCCAAAAAATATATAATAAATTCAATCAAAATATATACATCTCCGATGTATTAAATATTCCTTCTAAATGAATTGTACCTAACAATGGCTAGAGTATTATGACCGCATAAAATTTTATAACAGAGAAATTAGATTGGGCCAGGCTGGGCCAGGCGGGTCCTTAATCGAAGCGGTAGGTGTCTTAGATTCAACATTAAATTGCTTATATAAATGGATCAAATGAAAATTATTTCCGTTTCCATGTACATCACATATATCAATGAACGTATTGAAGAGTAGTAAATTAAATACTTTTAATTCAACTCTTGTATGTAATCTTTTCGTGAGAAATCTTGTATATAATAAATTGACATTACATATGCATATCAGCAATATCTAATAAATTGTACAAAAAATTAAAAATCTCAATTTTTATCCAAACTAACAAAAATCACAAAATGAACTTAGGAGATAACAGCCTTAGCACCCAGAATACACGCCTTGTATACGCCTTTTGATACATATAAAAATTTGTATATTGTAATACACAATAAAATATGAAACTAGTATATAAATAAATCGAAATATAATGTAAGGCACGTACTAAAATTGGTTAAACTAATCAATAAAGTTACGAATCCAATGTAATGAAGTCAACTTATCATCAACATTCACGTGCATGCATGCTAGCACGTACACAGAGTGACAGAATGCTGTGCCCATATAATTATGACTTGGCAGGAAAGATTCTAAATTAGATCAATACTAATTTTTTGGTGATAATTAAAATTGTTGTGATAAATAACTAAATAATAAATTTTGAGAACAAGATTTTGTGTGATCACTCCTTTTTCTGCTACGATTTGGAGATCTAATGTCTCGGTTGTACCTTGTGCACACTGAACCGTGTGGTCATTAAGTACTGTTGAATAATTGATGCAAGAACTCTGTCATATACTTGGTGGTTTAAAAATCCGACTCACGTTCCATACTTTATCGAAATGTCTCGTCTTCTAAAATACATCTAAATAACAGTCAATTTAGAATCGACACTCTTGTGTACACGTGTTGAACATGAATTTTTTGTAATTGCTTTTTAACTATATTTGTATTTGTTAAACTCAACTATCATACACAATAAAACAAACACATTTTAAAATAATTTTCTAAAATGTGTCTTGAGCTTGTTATAGAAAGTAGTTTGGTGGCATTTGGTAATTAATAAATAGGAAACTAGAAGGAGTAAAGTATACTCATTCTAGTATATTAAGTTTATATAAGGAATAATGTACCCGTTCTAGTAGATGAAGTTTTTAGAAGGTGTAATGTACAACCCTTTTTTAGAATGTGATACACCACTTCTAGTAAAACATATTTTTAGAAGGGATAGTGTATTACCCGTCTAGAAAGTAGTAAGGTTTAATTTACAGAATCTAAAAGGAAAAGCTCGTACATCTCCTCCACCATTTTGCTCTAATTTATCTCGTACATCTAATCTGCCTCCTTCGCTGTCTCAGCCGCACAACTCACCCACACCACAAACGATTATTTCACACACACTAAAAAAACCTATCTCTCCCTTCTATTTCTCCCCCGCTCTTTATTTTTCCCTCTCGCTACTAGTTTTATTCTCTTATTGTGGATTTCTGGTGACATTTATTTTTTTATTTTAAGGATCTGAATATGCGATGGGAACTCTATCGCTCTCTTCACTACCCTATATTATTTTGATTCTTTTAGGAACAAATGATTTTTTTTGGATAAAACGAGTTTATTCAAGCACACTTGCAATATTTAGGGTTTTTTATGCTGTTAAGCGAAATAGATAACTAGTTTTGTTCGGATATGAGTAAGCTCATGATAAGGAATAGCTGTGCTAGTATCGATTACAAACAGTTCAAGAATTTTTTGCACGTAGGGCCAGATGTTAACTTGCAATTAATTGTAGATGTGAGAGATTGTAGCTTAACCCTTTTTCCATGTAAATGAATTGCAAACGCAATCTGTTCATAATCTAACTCAATGAGAGTGTAGGAATTTAATATATCTCACCCAACTATTAGGCCACATCCTTCACTAGCCAGTAACCTTGGTGAATAGGTAAACTCATAGCCCTGTATTGCCCATTTAAACCATGTAGCATGATAGGAATTGGTCATCTTCTGTCCATTTGCAACTTTAACCAACAATGGCTTGGATAGTTCTATTAAATACCTCATTCTTCTAGCAGTAGATTCTTGGATGAAATTGAGAGTGCTCCCAGAATATATGAGAATAAGCAGGGTATGGGGCCGACATTCACCATTTATCCTCATGGTGGTAGTACCTCCTTCTCCAGGTATAAAATTCAAGGTCATTTGAACCTCCTCCATCAAATTAATAGGTGGATTCAAGTCTTCACCAGCTTCTCCTTCTAATTGTAAGTAAGAAAGCTCCTCATTATGTCATTATCATATAGGTGACTTTGTTCTTGCACATATGTCAAAAAGTGAAAGGCTCATCATAATTATAGCATGATCCCTTCTGTCTCCTTGCATCCATATTCATAAATCTTAATAGCTTAATTGGTGCCTTAGGAGTAGGTGTCGTTGTGGCCAGTTGAAAAGTGTTCTAATAGGGCTTCTGATTCCCTTTAACCCTCCTAGTAATCGCCTCCAGGGTATGAATCTGCTTCCTACCCGAGTTAATTATATGTTGTAAGCTTGTAGGTTAAAACATGTTTAGGAAAGCCTGTAATTTCTCACTCAACCCACTAATAAAACGGATAATAAAGTACTTTTCTGAATGTCTTGGGGTTGCTAAGCACCATACAACTCCTTAGTTCTTCAAACTCTTCCACATGATCAGTATAAGATCCCACCTACCTAAGATTATTGAATTTAGCTATTATTTTAGCCTCTCCGAGTTCTTCAAACCTTGCGGATACAACTTCCAGAAATTATGTCCAAATTAATTCCCTTTGATTCAAACTAGAATGTTTATACCACTGAACATCTTTACCCTCTAAATGCATAGAGGACAGAATAACCTTTTGGGTATTAGGTATGATAGGAATGAGTATGAAGTAACTATTAATCATTAGAATCTAAGATCTAGATTTTGAACCACTACGCCAAATATTGCTTCAGATAGTGCTTATAAGAATTACTTTTTGGTGTTTTACATAAATAATTCTATTGGGGTAATGAATGAATTATAGAAAGTATTTGACTCATTATATAATTACTTATTTTATATTTTTATATTTTAATATAGAATTTAGTCATAATAATAAAATTAAAAATTTTAATAATAAGGACATAATAGACTATCTCATGTTACTATACTTAATTAAAACAAATTTAAACATTTTTTAAATGAAACATGTCATTGTCTTATTCTATTAGGGAGTACCCACGGTCAAGTCTGTACAAGAGGCGCTTGACTGTAGAATCCCCCTATTTACATTGTTAGGTTTTTCTATTAAATTTATCGCATAGTGTATATATAACATAGTGCGGTTTACTGATTTATCGAATTGCCGAGGTTCATAAACTATTGTGTTAAGCTTAAATACTGACCCACTCTTCTCTCGAAAGGTGTGGCTAGCAGGCGGATGCACTTGGTGGCCAAGGGGGTGCATCCACCCCCCTCCCCTTCTATTTTTTACAACGATAACTTTTAACGCCTGATCCAATGTGAAATAAACTGAGGATATTTTCGTGAGATGTCTTGTTTAAACTTAAGATGAAGACAATATTCATTTAACTCATCCCTTGATTTCGTAGTGTCTTTTGTCCTCCTCTTGACATATATCACCGTGTTAAATATATTATCGAACACATTTTTCTCAATGAGCATAACATCTAAATGATGCCAAATCAAATTTGTGTTGCAGTACGTCAAATTACAAAAAATGTTTCTTTTTCCCCAACCACTTGTTTTTAAGGATATTCGTTCGGTTAAAACCGACGGTTAGTAACCGGCGGTTAAATTAACCGGACGAACCTTAACCGTAACTGAACCGGCGGTGAACCAGTTAAGGTCGGTTAATCGAAAAATCAGCGATTAACCGCCAGATTTTTTTAAAAATAAACTTAAAAACTTAAATGAAATTTGATTAATTGAGATGAATGAGAGACTTAAATGAAATTAGAATGAGATAAATAGATTAGAACTTAAATAAAATTTGAATAATTGAAATTCTGAAGTAAAAAATTAAAAAAAAAATTTTTTTAAAGGAACCACTACAAGGCCTTTTACAACGGCCAATTAACAACGTTTATTGATTAACCGTTGTAATAGAGCGATTCGGTAAACTTTACAACGGTTATTTTGACAACCGCTGTAAATAGTGTATTACGACAACGGTTATTATACAACCGTAGTAAATATACGTAGTAAAATATATTAACCGATATACTACGACGGTTTGTTTACAACGGTTCTAAATACACGTAGTAAAATATAATTAGCGTATTTAAGTTAACTCAGTTTATAATTAGGATTATATTAAAAATAATGAAAAATTAAAAAAGGCATATATTTAATTAAAATCAAATATAATCACTTCGCGACTGAGCTTCAAACCCTAATTCAGAAATTAAATCCTATATTTCTTCTTTGACCGCCAGACGGTGGCGACTCCGATGGACTAGAGTCCGATGGTCGATGTGTTTGGATCTCCGGCAACATCTTGCAGCGGTGGTGATGGCGACTTCGAGGCGGCAGAGGCTCCCGAGTTCAATTCCTATTTCAGGCCTCGAGGTTTATTTATGGCTCGGGTATAGAGTGACGGCCTTTCTGATTCAGCGGCTATGGCGGTGACGAGTGAGCAGGCGACCGGGTATGGCGGTGGCGCTGGGTGCTGCAATTTTCTGGCAGCGGCTATAGTCGAGCGATGGGGGCCTCGGCGATTCATGGTGAGCGCCTCAATGGTTTTGGGTTGTTGGTGAGTCTCCGCTGCGGGTCAAATGGTTTCGATATTGGTGTTTGTGTAGGGTTTCCGGTGGATAAGCGGCCTGGTTCTGGAGTTTCGGCAAGTAGAGTAGGCAGGGGGTTGGTTTTGGGCCTCCATTAACTCGACACAAATGGCTGTCTGACTGGTGTGTGGCGGTTTCGGCTGAAACATGGCAGTAAGGACTCTAGTGGACTGGAATACTGTGAACAGGGATTTTGGCTCTCCGGCGACGGCAAGCAGTGGTGATGGGCGAGTAGACTGCTGGACATTGCTCTGGCGGCCTGATGCGATTATTTGGGTCGGATTGTTGATGGCTCCTGGCCGCAGTTGAAGGCAATATGGACCTTCTCTCTAATGCGATGAACGGCAACAATGGTGAGGGTAAGGCGGCACTAGTGGCTGCGAGTTGATAGTTTCGACATTGCAATTTGGGCTCGGAGTTTGCTATCCTGGGCATTGGTTTCGTCGTGAGCGGCACGGCAAGTCAAGGGTGAGTGGCTCGAAGGTTTCGGGTTCTTCTGGTGGCCCGACATAAAATGGCAGCCTTCTGATTTGGGGAGTCTTTGGCTGGGGGTCGACAACGACTGGTGGTGGGTCCTAAGTCGGCCGTTGGTTATGGCTTTCAAGTTGTTAAGTTTTCATGTTTTTTGTGGCCGACTGCTAAGTTGGGTCTGGATTGATGGCTTGTTTTCGTTCGGATATTCTAGCTACTGGGATGGGCTCGAATCGGATGGAAGAGTCAGGTGACTTGAGTTCGTGTTTGCTGGAAATTGGAGTAAGATGTTCGGTCAGAGGTTTTCGGGCTTTGAAACTGGACTGTCGGGTTTTGGTTGTCGTGGTTTTAATGTTGTTTCTGTTGTTCGTTCCGATGAGGACCAGCAAAGGTGGTGGTTCTGGCGGTTCTCGGCTGAGAAGAAACAGTGGCGTTTGATTTGGGCCTGAGGTTTCCGGCGATAACTCTGTTGTCGTGGCCTTGCAGTAGATGATTTGAGATTGAGATAATAGATATAGTGCCTGGATTTGTGTTTTGGGTATCCGGTGATTTGATAGATTAATTTGGAAAATCTCGAAAAACCAAAGCAAGGATATCGATGAACGTGGTCGGTTTGTAAAGAAATGAGAAACCGTTGTATCGTGCTCAACTTGCAGAGGACATATTATTAGGTAAACCGAGTTATTTATGATTTTACTATTCTACTATAGCTAACTGTGTGTTTCGTTTGTCTTTTTTGTTATGTGCTAACTGTGTATCAGATGGAATGCAGATTATAGATGGGCTACTTACAAGCAAAGTAAAGAGAAAAATGGATGAAGCAGAACTAATTCAAAAGAAAGCTGCTCAGACATCTTATCAAGGTTTGTTTAAACTCATAATTTTGTCACAAAACTTAACTGAAGCTTGTGCTGTCTCATGATTTTAATGGGATATTTTTTTTAATAAAATTACGTGACAGGTAATGCATCTACAATTGACTTGACAGAAAACCTGCCATTCCCAGTTACCTACTACACTCTAACTGCAAAGGAATTGGAAGAAAATGGATATTGTTGTAATAATCCAGATAATGCTGTGTCCTAATATCAAAAAACAGTGAGTTCTCATTTTACATTTTCTTTTGGAAATATTATGACCTGAGTAGTTTCTCAAATCTTTGGATTTTGCAGAATTTATACAGTCTCTGCTCCATCTGGAAAACCGGCTCATGAGATTGTGGCACTGGACTGTGAGATGATACTTTGAGCTATTTCTTTGTGATACTTTTATTGGCTGTTCGAATATTGGATTTGATTGCTTTTGCTAATGATAAAATGTTATGTTAATTTATCTTTGGCCAAATTTGTGTTTTGTGTCTTTCTTTATTTCTAAGGCATTCTTTGGAAATTTGAGTGATTGTTTCTTTGTGTTTTCATGTTTATTTTTTTAWTTTTTTATGATTTACTTATTTACTAATTAATTTTTTACCAGTGCATTACAGGTTTGAGCTCACTAGAATTGCACTGGTGGATATTACTGGACAGGTACACGTGTTRTGTTTCTCTCTAGTGTCAATGAAATGTTATACACTTTAAAGAATCTCACTATAAAGAAAACAAATGCATGTGTGCACATCCAAACTTTGTGATACATAGCCTCAATATATAGGAATTAAGTATTTCCATCCAGAATCAATTGCTTCTACTCTTTCTTTTTCATTTGTTGTTTGTTAATTATGGCTTATGATTTTCTGCTGTTGGGTACGTGTTTGGCTAATTTTAATGATGTCTAATAAATCACGTTTACGACGATCTATGTAGACATGTGTTGTCTACTTCTGGGCTAAAATAGAACACTAATTTTAATCTGTAGATAATTCATTGTATCAAGACATCAAGAAACCTTATTCCAGATACCAATTCATTAAATAGACCTGTAAGGTGATTTTCTTGCCATAATTTGGAGACGTATACGCATTCGTCTCTTGAGTTATTTGCAGAATTTTTTATGTATTAAATAGCCAATATTTTATGGGATATGCCTTTTATTTGAATAAGTATTTATTAAATAGCTTCTTACTTTCTCACTTTGTTTATTTGTTTCTGAAGGCTAAGCGGGCGGCTCAGAAGTGTACTGGGAATGAAGCTTCTGAAGAAGCAGATAATGAGGTGAGTGGTTCGGAAGATTCTAATCAGGATAATAAATCCAACGGAGAGTCTGTTGAAGAGAAAACCAAAGCTGAAGCGTCAAACGGTAATGGAGCCAAGGATAAGGGTAATAGGAGAGTGAGCCAGGCTGTAAGACAGAAGCTCCTGGCTGAGGTTGACCTAAAGTTCAAATTGGTTGACTTTGGAAACGCGTGTTGGACTTAAAAGCAGTTCACGAGCGATATTCAGACGAGGCAGTATAGATGTCCAAAAGTTATTTTGGGATCTAAGTACTCGACGCCAGCTGATATGTGGTCGCTTGCTTGCATTTGCTTTGAGCTGGCAACCGGTGATGTTCTGTTTGATCCGCATAGTGGTGACAACTATGATCGTGATGAGGTATTATTTCTTCTAACTAATGTGTATGCATAATAATGATTTTTATTTATTTTTTAAACGAAGGCATTGTGTGCTTCTCCTGATGAGAAAATGACTGGTGTAACTCAAGTTGCTCTTCTTCTATTGGTCTTAACATTACCTTAGGTTGAGTTTTCCTACTTTGTCTGTGTTAATTATATATATTGACGACTTTTTTTAAAAGTATAACTTTACTTTTGCCTGTGTGCACCTTTCTGCACACTGTGCTGCCATATTATTACTAATTTATATTTTTAAATAATTTATATTTTGAAGCGATTAGGCCTAATCATTATTATTTAAATGATAAAAGTTCATTCTTGTTGTTATGTGCATTCAACTTTATTGTAATGTTTTATTTTACTTACACATTCATTTTTTTTCCACCAGTGTTATGACTACTTTTAACGTGTTGGATGGTAAACACACGAGCCGATCCAAGCAGGCCGTTAGTTGGATTTTGCCTGAAGTTAGTAATTTGCAGTCCTTTCTTCTTCTTCTTATTATTATTATTCTCTCGGTTTATATTTGTAGTTGGTTATTAATCTATTTACTCAAAGTTTATTTTTGTGATGTATATTAGTGTAATAAGCAATCCGGAGGTTGGGAATGTTGATATTACGTTATGCATTGGATGTGGACCATAATTCGAGTAGGAATTATAGATGACTGGGAAGAGGTAATATAATTTCTATCTTTAACTATTTTATTATAATTTGTTTATTTATTGTGTTATAATATATGTTACAGGTATTTAATGATACTGAACGACTTCATCCAAATGACATTGAAGAAATTCGGAAACAATGGGCAAGATGTTTTTTTGAAATGAAGAATAGATTATTGGATGATTAGAATTGTGTGTTCTTTCATCATTGAATTTGGAAGTTTATTAATTAGGTTGGTTATTGTCGTTTGGACTCGAAATGTGATTTGGATGTGGCCAAAACTAGTACTTTGTGTAGGCCATACGTATTTCATTTTTCGAATTATTGTGTTTTGATAAATTTTACCTTGTATAGTTCGGATTGAGTATAAAACTAATTTGGTTTGATGGATTATTATTTTATTATGTTCTTGCCTTTGATTTCCGGTGAATTGTTTGGTAGGGTTATGTGAAATAAATTGGTTACAAATTTTTAGGTGCGAATCGGCTAAATTTAATAAAATTAAAAAAAAAAATCAGTCGTTTTACATCAGTTATAATAATAGCCGATGTAAGTTGAATCGCCTATCGATGTAGTGTTTAGACCAGTATTACATCGGTTCTAAAACCGATGTATAAACTGTGACATTTTACATCGTCTTCATCTACATCGGTTCAAAAACCGATGTTAATGGAAACAAATAACCGATGTAAAATCCATTTTCTATAGTAGTTTAATTCTAATTTTAGAAATTAAAATTAAATTTTTTAAATTTTAATATTAGAATTAACGTGCCTACGTATCCTCGTAAAGGAATCAAAGTCCACGTAGTTCGATTTTTTTTGAAAAAAATGAATAAAAAAAGAACTTGATTTTAATTCTAATATTAGAAATTAAAATTAAAAATTTTAACTTTTAATATTAGAATTAAATTGCCTACATATCCTCATAAAGGAATCAAAGTCCACGTACTTCAATTTTATTTTTTTATGTTGAAATTTTTTTTTTGAAAAAAGGACTTGATTTTAATTCTAATATTAGAAATTATAATTAAATTTTAACTTTTAGTATTAGAATTAACTTGTCTATGTATCCTCGTAAAGGAATCAAAGTCCACATAGTTCTTATCCTTACCTTACTTACCTACGTTATGTGGATAGTGGAGGAGGCTCGTCTTCATTTATTCGTCGTTGTCGTTGATTTTTGAAGTGGTATCGTAATGGTCACTCTTTTCACCTTCATCCAATTGCATTTATTGTTCTTGTTTTTCAGCTTTGACCCAATCATTCATCAACATTTGATTTTCAAGATTTTTGGGTAATAAGTTAGACCAACGATCATCTAACACAAAGCCTCCCGTGCTGAAGGCCTGTTCAACAAAAACTGTTGAAACAGGGACGATGAGAACCTTCTTGGCAATCCTAGAGAATGTAGAAAAAATAGTGGCCACTTTCAACCAAAATTGCACAAGATCGTTAGTAGTACCATCGGGCATTTTTTGGATACTACTCGGTTCAAAAGCCACAAAATAACTTTCTAATTCCATTGTTCGACTTGCACTAGCCCTTTGCCATTTTCGCTTAATATCCTCAATCAACCTAGTATATGGGACTAGAGCTTGTTGAGGGTCGTTGAACAATGGTCTTACATTAGAAGTGGTGGGGGAAGGGAAAGGGAAATGGGATACATTGACATCACTAGAAGATTGATTGTAATCATTAAAAATATGTATTACAGATTGTTTTGCTTGGTGAGCAACACTATTAGGGTTAGAAGTCTTAATATTGGGTTAATTATTTTTTACCCCCCAAACTATTATATTTTTCCGGCCTGAACCTTTGGGTAGATTCTGCAGGATCAACAACAATAACTACAGTGCTCACTAGGGATGTAGCGATCAGTCTTCTTCTCCTTTGCTTTTGACTCTATATATGTGGGCACCTGATATCTATGAGAATTAAGTTACGAAATTTGAATAAAAAACAGCGATTTGAGGACAGTTTACCATACAAACTATTATTTGTGACAAACCGCCATATGAACTATGCGTGATTTGCAGTTTGCCCCCTATACCAGATTTTTTGTGGTTTTGTGACAAAGACCGGATGATGTGGCACACCAGGTCGTGCCACGTCATTCGGTCTTGATTACAAAACCACAAATATTCCGGTCCAGGGGGCAAATTGCAAATCGTGCATAGTTTGTATGGCGGTTTGTCCCACATAATAGTTTGTATGGTAAACGGTGAAAAACGCAATAGTTTGGGGGGCAAAAAATAATTACCCCTTTAATATTTGAAGTTTGTAAAAAAAAGGTCTCAATGCTTCATAATAAACTTTAAGTAAATTTTTTAAACCCTCGACCCGATAATTTGGGTCTAAAATTTTTGCACTCAAAAAAATATCGGGAATGTAAAGAAAATATTTGACCCATTTACTCAACATACTAGCAATACATTCACACAATTCAAGCAAATCGAGTAAAAAATTACTAATAAGTACAATTTGGATACATTGATCAAGAAGTAGTGTGGAGGTAGGATAATAAACAACGGATAAAGTCATGGTGGAAACGTTAAAAATTCTTAAAAGGGATATCATATTATAACAATCATCCCACGCATTGGTAACTAAAACGAAATCGATATCTTGATTAGCCAAAATGTACACAATGCTTCTTTATATTCAAAAGAGTCATTAAGCAATTTATAAGTAGAGTTCCAACGATTTGGCACATCAATTGAAAAACAATTTGGATGTAAACCATTATTTCAGCAAAATTTTCGCTATTTTTTTTGCAATCGAATCATGTTTGATTATATGAAATACCGCACTCCTAATCGGATCAATTTTGGATTTAAAAGTAATTAATCCATCTTGAACACATAAATTCAAAATATGACAAATGCATCTAATATGAAATAAACTTACTGTCAATAGAAGGTTTCAAAAAGTTTTTAACAAACCTAAACTAGTCGTATTAGCGGCAGCATTATCAAATGAAATTGAAGAAAATTTATTACCTAAATGATATTTGGATAAAATATTGGATGTTTTACACAAATATTCACCGTGGTATGCGAACTATTAAACCTTGTATATGCAATTAAACGTTTTTGTAAAGTTCACGAATTATGAACCCAATGGCATGTAATTACCATATAATTATTATGATGATGGGAATCCATCGAAATATCCGAACATATAGAGACACTTTGAACTAAACTATCAAATCTGGAAATCAAATTCAACTTATACTCACCAAATATTTTTTCGATATCGCGAGTAATTTTATTTCGTGAAATATTGCTAGATGGATTAAATGCACCTCTAGTATAATCTTCATAATGACTACTATGCGCATGATTAAAAGAAAGACCCATAACGGAAATAAATCTTGTAAGAAATTTTCTATGACCATTCGCTATATTGAAATAAATTAGAACTCATACCTTGGCCGCCGCCCCCAGTAGTAGATGAAGATGAGAAGTTTATTTGTGTTTGGAAGTTTTCAAAGCCGTATTTATCGGGATGCTTCTTCTCCATGTGGTATTTGAGCGTCCTGTAGCCTCTATTATTTTTAGAACCGAAGGCGTAGTGACTCTGCAATAATCACATTGTGCCCGAGGTACACCACCGACCATCGTTCTTGTGAAATGCAATCGGAAGATGGGGGATTGATATTCCTTCAATTTTAATTGAGGCAGTGGCACCTGCTTCCTCCTCATCTTTATCCACATTGATGGTGGCCGAAAATTCGGATTCGTCGGAGGTGGGTAAATTCTCATCGAAATTGGTTTGATTATGCTCGTCGAAATTGATTTGATTATATAAGTTTTCAACTTCTTCCGCCGTCATCTCATCGGGAACATAATCTCCGGCAACGGCTGAAGGCTCTCATCGAGATCCTCGATCTCCAACTTGGCCTCGGCCTTGACGAGGTTCTCGAATAGTATTAGTATTGATATTACGAGAAGAGCTTGGCATAATAATATTATAAAAGAGAATTAAGTAAAACAAGATTAAGAAGAAGAGTATTATTGATAGTATTTTTGCACAAATTAGCAACTTCAAGCTTGAAAGTATAAGAGAAGAAGAAGAATAGTAGAGAATGAATTGGTGTGAGTATTGGTGTTAGAGGGTTGGATATTTATAGGTGTAGAAATGGATTAAAAAAATAAACCAAAAAAATTGAAAAAGTAGTCGTTTTTAACCGGCGGTTAAATCACCAACGGTTAGTTTTTTTGACCGTTAATGATCAATGACTATTTGATTCGAGCCGTTGATTTCAAATGGTAAAAAACTAGGCTATTTAACCACCGATTAAACCACCACAATTTTTTTTGGTTAAACGACGATTATAATTGGCAGTTTCGGTAGGCCAGAAACCTTAACCAAAACCGAACCATCGGATTTTGATTGGTGGTTATGGTTTTAACCAAAAATGGCGGTCAAGCGTTAAAAACTGGTGGTTAACCGGCTAACCATAACCACCGATGACACCTCTACTTGTTTTGGCTATATGTCCATTTACGCTTGCTGCATCTAGATCGGTGACTTTAAGAAACCTCAATATTTCCATCTCTACGAAAATCTATGTTACTGACTAGATGCTAGGCGACGAAGTCTCGACCTTTATATTTTTTCAAAAATGTCACATGTCATTTCGAAAAGGGTAATCTCAATCAAGAAACTTCTATTGATTATCAAACAAAAAGTGCTTCCCATTGCACTTGAGAGTAAATGTATCTGAGTGTTCCATGCAATATGGCCAAGTCGTTCACCAGTCGTACTCCAACCAAATAAGATTGAGTAGGTAGGAAAATTGCTAATTGTCCACATATGGGCTGCTCGCAACTGAAAGTTTAACTTTTAGAGATATCGTACGAGGGTACACTAACCGTCCACAACTGATTCATCTTGGCGATTAGAGGTTTAAAAAAACCATTTAGCCTATCCTTATGATTTTTGAGGCTTGAGATAAAAATATTAAGAAACATGTATTGTTTTCTGATATACATCCATGAAGGTAAGTTATAAGGTGTAACTATCACCGGCCATGAGAAATATTGCTCACTGAAACTTTCAAAAGGTTAAAACCCGTATATATAGAGGTCCAATTTTATATTTCGAGTTTGAGTAGCAAACTCTAGATGAGTTTGATTAAAATGTTATCAAGTCTCTGAATCTGATGGGCGACCATGACACCATCGTCAACGTGGTCTTATGCATGTCACCTCATGTATTTGTGGTTGTCGTAGATGTGCACAAGCTCTGCAAATAGGGTGTTAATGGAAAATAGTATATCTACTTGTACGCAACACTAGTCTTCCGTCATTTTGCTTTCTCCTTCTCAGTGGATTTGAACCGAGGTTGATCACAAAATATGCAACAATCTATCTTCTCAACCGGTAACCAATACCCTCATTAACTTCTTGTTGTAGTAGAAGTTATCTGATACAAGATTGTCTTTAGGCACAAGCTCTTTGATTAGATCAAGTACTTGGTCATAACACTTTTGAAACATGTGATTCTCTGACATCAAATTTATGAGGCGGACAACTAGAGACAAAATATTTCTCGTACCCGGAATACAAATCGTGATTTAACTCTCAACATATCGTAGAACTTTTAGGCCTCAATATTTGGCAGTTCTTCTACATCACCAACCATTAGGGGGCTGAACACGGGACTTGAAATATCCGAACTGAACCGAGAATTAATCAAACTGTACCACCATCAAAAATCCCAGTTGGCCGCTAACCAATCTTCGAACGAAACTGTCTCGAATTTTAATTCGGGATGTATCTAAAGATTTTATAATTTTCTTGAAGTCTTTGTCTCGAACCGATAAATAGAATTGGTTTATAATTATATTGAACTAGCTATAAATCCCATTTTATTCTATAATTAATAAAAAGATATACTATTTTATAGTATTGTATCCTAATTAATCATAAACTAACAAGAAAAAGTTAAAATTCACAATAATTTAGTAATTTTAATTTACGATTAGAATTTGAATATAAAATGGAGATTATCCAAAAATTGAATTGAACCGTACCAGAATCGAAAAAGAACCATTGACTTTGACTTTCTCCGAAGCGAACTGTACTAAAAAAATAATGGTACAATTATGGAGATTTCCAAATACCAGAACCGAACCGAACCGTTCTCACCCCTACCAACCACATTAAAGTTGGGACCTGCTGCATAATGAATCATATTGATGTACATATTTTATAATTCTTCAAGAGTGACGTAAGATGATCTTGCAATGTGAAACTCAGGGTCGACATAATGCACGATGCCAAGAATTATTTTTCCGTGTAAAGTCTGAATACAATAATCTGGTACAAATCTATTTTTAAAAGGGTGAAACTTAATCTCATTGATATCGTGGTAACTACGTATGATTCCCGATTTGGTATAAATATAAGGACACTTCAGATTTTCCCTTTTCTTCATTGCAGGGTGCATGAGCGTAAATCGGATGAGATTCTCCACCCCATCCACGAAATCTTTAGATAAATGATTAACGCATATTTTTACTGATTTTTCTTAGTATTTTAGTTCATCTTTACTAATATTTTTGGTATAAGTTGGATAGATTTAGCTTAATTTCGTATATTTGTACTTCTAACTTATTTTACTACTTTTTGATCTATATTGATGCAAATAAGTGATTATTTGTAGTTTTTCACTTTATATCGAAGTAACCGGAAGAGTTCAGCATGTTAGAGATGAATTATGATGATCAAGAGGCAAAGATCGAGCTTTCCGGCGAAGAAGTAGCAAGAATTTGAAGCTGTCAGACTTTCTATAACGGTTATTCTTCTGAAACCGTTGTCGTTGAAGCTACGGTGCACTTCGCAGTTGCTGCTAATCGCTAGCTGTTACCGCTAATCTATAACGGTTACCCACAGTACTTTATCGTTAGTCAGAACCGATGTTAAAGACCAGGCGCTGAATGGAAGGCTTAGCGATGGCTATTAACGATTACAAACCAATCGTTAGCTATAATCGCTAGCTACTATAACGGTTACCTGATAACCGTTAACGTCGGCCCGAAATGCAAAAAATACTTGGCGGTTACACTTCGCCGTAACTATAATCGTTAACGGGCCCAGAACCGACTTAAAGGTGTCTTGCGGCCCAAGTCTCGATTTTTCTATAAAAAGGCATCATAAACTCGAATTTTGAAGTTACCTAAGCTATAGTTAGACACAATAAACTTATTCTTAGGGTTTTTAAGGCCTCTTAGGAATTGACAACCCCAACGAGTGCCGTGTTTTTAGTTTCTCTTCAAATTTCTTAGATCTAGTTTTCTAACTTTAGATTAATTTAGATTAGTTTTAGAATAATTTAGATTCAAGTTTCCTACAACCAAGACGCTGCAATTTCATCAATTTAATTAGTAAGTTTTCTTTTCGTTTAATTAATTATTATGCTTTTAATTTCTTGCTTGAATTAGAATAATGAAAACCCCAACAAACAAACCCCCCAATCATGACGATTTGTATGAATATTGAGATGGTTGATGATTGTGTTGGGATTATTGTGATGATATGATGAAATTGTTTGGCTAGATCTAATGGGTCTAGAGCCTAGAATCGTCTTAAACCATCAATTGAGTTTATCCCAAGAGATCGTGGAAACGATTCGAAGCTCTAGAACCCAAGTTTCTTAATTATTTTCAAAACTCTTGATTTTTGTTATTTTTCGTTTAAACCAATTTATTGTTTTTATGTGTTTAGATTAGGATTTTATTTTTATTTCTTATTCGTGAACAACAAACATAAAAGGAACTTCCGAGCCTAGTTTTCCTTGAGAGACGATTCGGTTCAACTTACCAACCTACACGCGATCCCGTTCTCTTGGCGGGCGAGCTTTTAAAATTTTGACAAATCTTTATAAGTAGGTACACAAAAGTTCGAATCAAAATTTTGGCGCCGTTGTCGGGGAAAACTAAAGGTTGTGAATTTTGTGTTTGTTCTTCGTATCCTTATTTGTGTTTTTTTATTTCGTTTCGTTTATCTTTTTTGATTATTTGTGTTTTTTCGTTTATTTCGTTTTATTATTTTCCACCGGTGCGTTTAATCTTGTGCGTTGAGTGTTGTGTTTGCAAAGGAACGTCGACAAACAAACTCAAGTTTATCGAACCGTTTTTCTTAAATTAAAAAAAATCGAAATTATTATTTTTAATTTAGAAATATTTTTGAAATTTAAAAAAAAAATTAAAAAAAATCGTAAATTTTATTTTAAATTTAAAATTTATTATTTTCTCGAATTAAAAAAAAAAAAAAAATAAATATTTAAACTTT
>BMAC01000110.1:1756636-1787337 GCA_014905375.1 Phtheirospermum japonicum
TAATCTCTCTATTCTACATTGTCCCTCTTTGCAAATTTTGTGATTTACTAAGATTCCTTAATTATCAAGCCTTCCTAATCCCGCCTTTTTTTTTCATTCCTATAAATACCCCCCATTTCCAACTCATTTCTCTCACACCAATCTTTTATCTTCTATAATCTCTCTATTCTACATTGTCCCTCTTTTCAAATTTTGTGATTTTCAAGATTCTTTAATTATTATCAAYCCTTCCTAATTCTAAACTAAACTTATTTAAGTTTAGTGTTATAATTCCAAATATATTTCGTACTTTCTAGTTATAACCCTAAATTTATAATCCTACTACTTTAGCCCACTACTACTCTTTCTTATTTTTTTGTATTAATATTAACTTCTAAAAAAATGTCAAGCCGTGGAGGTTCTTCTCATTCCCGTCGTTCCGATAAGGGGAAGAGTATAGCACTCGATGACGACGCCAATGTCCATCCCATCGGCTTATCACAAGGCAACACTCCTTCGGTTGGTGACTACAATCCTAATCACATTGAAATTGACGAAAATTGGAGTGATACCGATATTGATCGAACTTATCGAGCCGCCACCTCCTTTTCCGGTGAAGATGTGCCGCCCATTGAAGAGGAGGATGAATTGTCTCCTCCAAGAAATCCAAAAACTCGTTCTCGGGCAACAACATAGTTAAAACCCGACATTTTCAAGAAATATTTTCAAAAAATCAAAATCCCGCCACCTGCAAACGAGCCACCTCCGGAAGACGGCAAAAAATGAAAAAGGAGGTACCGTGTCACTTGCAACTATTGTACATCATTTTACCAATTTCTAGAAGGATGAGGATATGGGAATATGCACAACCATCTCAACAACAAACACCCCGACAAAGTCGGCATCGATAGGACTCAAACGCAACTACAAGGAGGACAAGTAAGTACGAACTCCTCTTCTTTATTTACATATTCCGAAGCTATTCATAGAAATGAATTAGCAAAATTTGTTTCTTCTAGATCACTTCCTTTTAACTTTGCCAATGATGATTTATATGAAAAGTTCACCCAACTTTCTTTTAATCCCTCGAGTACGAGAGTCTCACGATCTACCCTTACTCGTGATATTAAAAAAGTTGTTGGTGAATATAAATTAAACTTAAGTAATGAATTTTCTAGTTTACCCAACAAAGTTTCAATTTGCTCGGATGTTTGGAGTGATCATTGGGAACGAAACTCTTACATGGGTGTTACATGTCATTGGGTTGATAATTCATGGACCTTACAAAAATGTTTGCTTGCATATAGAGATTTTAAAGCTCCTCACAATGCACATAATATTTGTCAATTAATTCATTTGATTTGTCAAGAATATGGTTTAGTTGAAAAAACATTTTCTATTTGACAATGCAACTTCTAATACGGCCAGTGTTAATGAGCTTATTAGTACTTGTAAACCATCTATTGGTGGCTTATTTTTTCATATTAGATGCATATGCCATATTTTGAATTTGTGTGCTCAAGATGGTTTGAATGTTTTGAAAAATAAACTTTCTCCAATTAAAACGGCGGTCACGTGTATTCATAGAAATAAATATTTACAACGAAAATGGGCAAGATTTTGTAGGAAAAATGGGGTTGAACCTAAATTTTTTTCAACCGATGTACCTACTCGTTGGAACTCTACATATAAATTATTGAAATAGAGAAGTTTTGTGTTCGTTTTTTGCCCAACAAGAAACCGGAATTATGTTATATACAAACCAATGGTCTACGTGTAATTATTTGAAAAAAGTTTTAAAGGTGTTTAATGATAATTTATTTTCTGGTGTTTATTATCCTACTTCTCACCTTGTTGTTGAAAATTGTGTTAAAATTGTATTCGTCTTTAATGAGTGCATGAAAAATGAACGATTGGAAGAATGTGTTATTTCTATGAAACGAAAATGGTTGAAGTATTTTCATTACATTCCAAGTATATTTTTAGTTGCTACATTATTAGATCCTAATAATAGAGAAAGTGGTTTAGAATTTTATCTTAATAGTTATTATGATGCTTTATTGCCATTTGAAGAGTATAGATATCCTTCCGTTGAAAATATTATTCAAAATGTGAAAAAGTCTTTATATGATATGTAAAAAGAATATAGTATAAATTTTGACGTTCCTCTTCCTATGAGTTCCGGGCGACAAACTTCTACTAGAAGTGGTAATCCTAGTAGAAGTGGTGATGACGACGATGAAATTAAGGGATTTCAAGATTTTTTGAAACAAAAAAAGTCACGAATGGGGCGTTCGGTTTATTCATTCGGTTCTAACCCTTATCGAGAACTTGAAGCTTATCTAACAACGGCTTTTGAGTATGGAACGTTGGGAGAAAATGAAGCCGATAACGAGTTTGATATTTTGAATTGGTGGGCATCGAGGAAATCACTTTATCCAGTTGTTAACATCATTGCGATAGAGATATTGGTCGTTCCCGTATCAACTGTTTCAGTCGAACAAGCATTTAGTGAAGGGGGGTACGTGCTGGACGAGCGGAGATCCAAACTTACACCTCACAATCTCGAGTGTCAAATGTTAATGCATGATTGGGTCAATGCCGATCGACGGAAACAAAAAAACGTTCTTAGAGAAGATGAAGAGAGCGAGACGTATTATGATACTACGGGATCTAGCAACGAGTCGGTAAATGAATGAGTATGGTACCCCCCGCACCACCGCTTCCGATTCTAAGGTAAGTGAGAACTACGTGGACTTTGATTCCCAAGATAAGGGATACGTAGGCAACTATTTTCAATTATTTGAAATTAAAACTTCATATTTTAACTTTAAATATTTGAAAATAGTTCAAGTCCAATTTCTTTTTAATTTTCTTTTTTGAATTTATTAAAACTCTTCTAATATAATTTTTTTTTATTTTAACTTCAAAAAAATTTTTATTTGACCAGTCGATCGACTAGATTGGTCGGTCGATCGACTGGATTTTCAGTCGATCGACTGGTTAATCAGTCGATCGCAATTTTGAGCGAAGCAGTCGATCGACTGACGCTTAGTCGATCAACTGCGAGTCGATCGACTGAGTTAAAATTAAAAAAAAATGGGAAAACCGTCCAAACCGGGACCAAACCGTGAACCGGCGGTTTGCAAACCGCCGCAAATCGTCCGGTTTCACGGTTCGGTTCCGGTTCGAGGTTTTCGTCGAAACCGAACCGGCGATTCGAACCGTTTGGACACGTCTATACAAGAAGATGACCCTTTTAAGTCTATACGTCAATGTATTGAGTCTATAATTCAAAATCTTGAAACCATTTGTCAACAAGGCGACATTGAGCAATCCACTATGCAGGAAGAAGACCTTCCCCAATTTATGGAACGTATGGAGCAAATAATAGCTTCTTTTGATGAATCGCCGAACGAGGGGAATGGGGTACAAATGTATACCCCTTCTGAACTAGAAAATTATGTGAATGAAGTAAGTCGTCAAGTCAATGCTTCTATAGCGAAAAGGGAAGAAGAGAGAAATAAACTTCAAGGTAATTAGCGCTACCAATTTGTGATGTAATGGGGCCCACCATGGATGTAGAGGAATTAAGCGTGGACGATCATTTGGAAAATACTTGTGAGGAAGAAATTATTGAAGATTTGGTTGAAATCACTTCACCTGTGCCGATCGAGGAGACTTTATACGAGGAATTTGGGGCATTGCCGTTGGAATTTAATGTAGATCTTACGAATCCAAGGTTTCTTAATTTTTATGCAGGCAATGAGATGGAGCCAATTTTGGAGGAAATACATGCGAAGGAGGAATTTGGAGATACGATGGAGATCGAACCTCTTGCGTTTTTTGAATATTTTATGAGGGATGAGGAGGAGGCGTTGCCACTGAAGTATCCAATTGACGTTGGAGATTCAAGGCCGTTGGAGTTCAATGAGAATGGAGGAGTCGAGATGCCCGATTTGGAGATGAGTGAGATTATCGAGCTGTATGGCGATCCACCCGATGCTGTAATTGATATTGAGATGGAGGAAGTGGAAGAATGTTCAAATGAGGGGGACGAGGTGCCATTATTGATGTTGAGGAACCCAATTTCGAGGTTGAGAATTCAAGCTTACTTGATTTATTTGAGGATGATGTGGAGGATGAGCTGATTATAGAAGATGAATTTACACCTCTTGTATTGGATGACGTCGAGGACATCGCCGAGTTTTTCAACCGGGAGGCGGCACTTTTGGGGATAAATGCAAACGACGTTGTTGTGGACGATATAAACTTTGATAAATTTTTAGAGGAGGAAGTTATGCCAACCGCACCGTTAACAGATTTTAATTTTGAAGTGGTAAACGAATTAATCGAGAAGGGTGCGAAGGCCGAGTCTCTTCTCGAGCCACCCGAAGCGTTGATCGAGGATGAAACTGAGAAGGTGGTGGAGGTAATCGAGGAAAATTCCCCTCCCCTATGTCCTAATTTGGATTTACATGTTTTTCATGATGTTGAGGGGGATGCCAAAGGAGTTAAGAAGTTCGGGTTGTCTAAGAAGTTCGAGGATCACTCTGTGCCGCTATTAATATTTGATATGTTCGTGGTGATCAATTATTCGCTTTTTGACCTCCGAAGAAATTTGGTATTTTTATTCTACGACTTGTTGTTCGTGCCCGCTTTGGTAATTTTAAATGCCCATGCTTACTGTTAGAGAACACTAAGGCGTGGCACGATCATCATTTATTTTTGGATCCTCGTAGAAGGCGTCGAGCTTTCGACGTTAAACAACCGCTTCTTGGGCGGCAAACCAAGTGTTTAATTTCTTTTTCCTTATCTTTTATTTTTTATTTTTATTTCTTTATTTTATTAGTTGTGTCTATACTTTGGTACGTATATGCGGTGTTGATGTGCATATATTATTTAAAGAAATCACCAAAGCTGGGGACTTAGCGGTAGCGGTCACTGTAACCGTTAGCAGTTACCGTTAGCAGCCAGTGAATAACGATAGAGACCAACCGCTCAACAGGATGTTGGGGAAGTAACAGTTAGGGGTTAACGATTACTTAGCGGTTGCACTCATCGTTCCATACTTACCGCTAGCACTGAATAGGGAGCTTAACGATAGCACCTAGCGATAGCCCTAACTGCTAAGGGTAACCACTAGTGTGGCAGGATTGCGAGAAATTAGAGGAAAATCACGAAGAATTTGATTGGACGTTAATCATTTCATTTCCAATCACGGGATTCACAACGAAGGATGATTGCACTAGCAATTTTTGGAGCCGCTCGACTATTTTTTAGGGACATTTTCTTCACCCTTTCCTCGTTTGATTTGTTTTTCTTCATATTTATGACAATCAGGAGATTGTCGAGTTTTTAGAGGGGGGGATGGTTGAGTATAAATTATATTCTTAAAAATATGTGCAATTTTAAAAAAAAATCGTGATTTGTAGTGCTAAATTTTACGTGATTGATTACTATTTCTGCGATGAATTGTATTTGTATGGCTTGCCTGTCACAGTTAACTAAGTTTGATTTGATGTTCATGTCTTTTGAGCGTGCAGAAGTGCATAAATATTTCAAATTTTTTTATTTATATATTTTAAAATGGTGCTTGTACGCAATTGATTTCGCAAAACCTTAAAAGCAGCATCAATTCAAAACTTTTTCTTGCAAAAAGCCTGTGAGTAGCTTGAGTGATTATCATCATTGCATGTACTTGAATAAGTTTTAGTTTTGATATCTTTTTGAAACCGCTGTGTGTATTTGACTTTGAAAATGAGGTTAAGGCACGTATAAAACCCTTATTTCGGCCATATCCATATATTTTACCCACTATAAATTTCAAATGATCCAATCATAACCAAATAATCCATGCCTATAGCCCTGAGAGATTTTATTGAGTCGAACCCTACTAAACCATTAAAAGTGTGGGGTAGGAGTTCATTATTTTTATTGGTTATTAGTATTTTGGAAATTTTATTAGGAATTTATGATTTTTTGTAATTAAGGACCACCATCCGAAAAAAAAATAGAAAAAAAAAAGAAAAAAAAAAGGGGGGGATGGTGAGTCTTGTTGATCGTGTTTAGTAATTGCCTATACGCGCTTTATAAGGCTTGAGTTTATTATTTATTTTATGAAGCCTAATATTTAAAAGGCAAGAGTTGTGTTCGAAGAAAGAAACGCGTACTATAAGCTTCAATATTGTTTAAGTGGTTTGAGCTACGAGTCGATATTAGAGTTTCGAGTTGAGAAATAGCCTAATTTAAAGGCTACGTTATGAGTGTTAAGTGAGATTTTTTTTTGAACGAGGTGAAGCGCTTTGCTTCGTGATTAGATTAGGTTGAGTGAGTGAGTTAGCCACACGACTTATATATTCCGTACCCGTCCAAAGAGCCTTACATTATAATCCGTAAAGACCTTTTCTGATTTTTAGTTCAATAACACACTTAATATGCGATTGAAAAGAGATTGATTTTCGTTGCTTATTTATTGTACTTGTATTTGTATGATTTGAGCGTATACACGTCCCATGCAGCAATGCTTGAGTGCTTTGAGCGTACACCCTATATATTTCCCTTTTGAGAAAATGCATGAATTTGTTTTTGGAGCGACAAAGTAATAAGGGTGGAGTGTTTGAAGTTGCGTGACATGTATCTATACTTTCAAAATTATGTATGTAGCATAACACGACTCATTGCTTGAATTGATTTTCTTTCTTGTTATACTTTGAAATTAACGTCTGTTCGAGGTCGAACAAACAAATAAAGCGTGGGGTAGTTGATTAACGCATATTTGTACTGATTTTTCTTAGTATTTTAGTTCATTTTTACTAATATTTTTGGTATAAGTTGGATAGATTTAGCTTAATTTCGTATATTTGTACTTCCAACTTATTTTACCACTTTTTGATCTAGATTGATGCAAATAAGTGATTATTTGTGTTTTTTCACTTTATAGCTAAGTAACCGGAAGAGTTCAGCATGTTAGAGATGAATTATGATAATCGAGAGGCAAAGATCGAGCTTTCCGGCGAAAAAGTAGCAAGAATTTGAAGCTGCCAGACTTTGTATAATGGTTATTCTGCTGAAACCGTTGTCGTTGAAGCTAACGGTGCACTTAGCGGTTGCTGCTAATCGCTAGCTGTTACCGCTAATCTATAACGGTTACCCACAGTACTTTATCGTTAGTCAGAACCGATGTTAAAGACCAGGCGCTGAATGGAAGGCTTAGCGATAGCTATTAACGATTACAAACCAACCGTTAGCTATAATCGCTAGCTACTATAACAGTTACCTGATAACCGTTAACGTCGGCCCGAAATGCAAAAAATACTTGGCAGTTACACTTAGCCGTAACTATAATCATTAATGTAATCGTTAACGGGCCCAGAACCGACTGAAAGGTGTCTTGCGGCCCAAGTCTCGATTTTTCTATAAAAATGCATCATAAATCCGAATTTTGAAGTTACCTAAGTTATAGTTAGACACAATAAACTTATTTTTAGGGTTTTTAAGGCCTCTTAGGGATTGACAACCCTAACGAATGGCGAGTTGTTTTTAGTTTCTCTTCAAATTTTTTAGATCTAGTTTTCTAACTTTAGATTAATTTAGATTAGTTTTAGAATAATTTAGATTCAAGTTTCCTACAACCAACACGCTGCAATTTCATCAATTTAATTAGTAAGTTTTCTTTTCGTTTAATTTAGTTTAATTAATTATTATCCTTTTAATTTCTTATTTGAATTAGAATAATCAAAATCCCAACAAACAAACCCCCCATATATTACGATTTGTATGAATATTGAGATGGTTGATGATTGTGTTGGGATTATTGTGATGATATGATGAAATTGTTTGGCTAGATCTAACGGGTGTAGAGCCTAAAATCGTCGTGAACCATCAATTGGGTTTATCTCAAAAGATCGTGGAAACGATTCGAAACTCTAGAACCCAAGTTTCTTAATTATTTTCAAAACTCTTGATTTTTGTTATTCTTCGTTTAAACCAATTTATTGTTTTTATATGTTTAGATTAAGATTTTATTTTTATTTCTTATTCGTGAACAACAAACATAAAAGGAACTTGCAAGCCTAGTTTTCCTTGAGAGACGATTCGGTTCAACTTACCAACCTACACGCGATCCCGCACTCTTGCGGGCGAGCTTTTAAATTTTTGACAAATCTTTATAAGTAGGTATACAAAAGTTCGAATCAATAGACAATCGTTCACCCTCCGTTTGTACATCCTACTACGATCAGACTTCATCCTACGAATTATACATAGGCGATTGAATTGTATATAAAGATTGAATTATTGGTAAGGACCCTATCCCATTCAAGAATATTATTCAGTAATACGATTATATATCTTATGAATGTACACCGAGGATCTAAATTTTTTGATAACACCTCCCCTTAGTTTTCTAAGTACACATATATTTTAGTTTACCAAAAAATAAAAGAGAGAAAATCCAAACCACACACAAATGTATAGAGAAAAAATATTTTTACCTCCTAAATTACGACCATTTTGACACTTTGTCTTCTAAACTTTTTTTTTTTCGTGCAGATTACCTCCTAAATTGTACGAATTTTGCACTTAACCTCCTGAACTCCCATTTTTTGTGAAAATTCTAGTCGGATTCACTCGTGTGACATGCACACTAACATATAAGGGGTAAAATTGATTTTCCATCTCCTCCTTATGACTTCCACTCAAAATAATGGCACGTGAGCACTACGTAGGTTCCAAATTTTATACATATAGTAATGTAAGCATTATCTTAACAGGTAACACGAGTGCTTACGTGCCATTATTTTGAGCAGGAGTCATAAATAAGAGATGAAAAGTCGGTTTTACCCATTATATGTAAGCGTTCATTTCACACGAGTGAGCTCCGACCAAAAGTTCTACCAAAAACGGGAGTTTAGGAGATTAAGTGCAAAATTCGTACAGTTTAAAAGGTAATTTGCACGAAAAAAGTTTAAGATGCGAAGTGTCAAAATGCCCTTAGTTTAGGTGGAATTTTATTTTTTTTTCTCTTATCAAAATGAAGCCGAATAAATAAAATCTACAAACTGTGTGCACATCTGTTACATTTAAACCAAAGGGTACCACCTGAGATTTTGTGCACAGAAATGGAGAAAATATCAATATATAGAGAAACTGCCTTATATCAAGATTTCTCAAAATCACTATTACGGGTAAATTACAAAAACCATCCCGAGATTCAGCTCAATTACATAAAAATACCCAATAATCACTCAAAATTACAAATACTCCCTTACGATATTACAAACACTCCCAAAGATGTTTGTATTTTCTTAACAAATACACCCGTCAACACAGTTTGTAAAACCGAAACAAACATTAAGGGCGGTATTTATTGTAATTTCAAAACTTAGCTGGATTTTAATATTTCTCCTCAAGATTTTTTTCCCCAAATTGACCCCACTATTTTCCCCAAATTCTTCTCCAATGCCATCAAGCCTTCTCGGACACTTCTTCGGACTCATCACCACCATATAAACCTCCCGACATTGTCCGAAAGCGTACCGTCCTCGTGTCCTGAGCACGATCTCCATCTTTCCTCACGCTCTCTATCCTCCGAATGGCCTCCGCTACGTCCACCCGCTTACCGCGATCCTCCTCCGTGCAATCCGCCCCGATCCGAAGCATTTGCTCCATCTCATCAATACAATCCTTATTGCCCCTGATATCAGGATCAAATATGTTGCTCCCATTCCCCTCGGCAATAGCCGATCTCACCAACTGGACGACATCGGTCCCGCCTTCGCCATTTTCGAGATACTGACTTGGAAACTTCCCAGTCAGTATCTCGAAAATGACGACGCCTAGAAAATAAACGTCGCATTTCGGCGATACGTCGTTGTGTGAGACGACGGCCTCGGGGGACTTATACGCGGTTAGGGCTTGTGCGGCGTGGCCGGGGGTGATTAATGGGTTGAGCCCAAAGTCGGAAAGCAGAGGCTCGTAGTCATGGGATAAAAGGACGTTGCTCGATTTGAGGTTGCCGTGGGGCAAGTCTAGCGCGGAGAGTTGCGTGTGAAGATAGGCTAGTCCTTGGGCGATCCCTCGGATGATCTTGAGTCGGACGGGCCAGGTAAGATGGCCGTGACAGATGCCACGATCGCCTAACGAGAGTAGAAATCGATTAGACCAATATTTAGCGATCGAGTTATTGTAAAAATACTTTATTTGTTGTAAAAATCAAAACAAAAGACCCTGCTTAGAAATTTTTAATAAACCATGCAAATGTAATTAGTATCTTACTATGCAACACTAGGAGTAAACTGCCAATGGGTTGATACTCATACACCAAAAGCTTCTCATCTTTTCTATAATGATAAGCCATCGGTGCTAACACGTTCTTGTGCTTCAAACCCCCGAGCTTTCTCATTTCGGTATCGAACTGATCTTTTCCTATTTTCGAGATTACTTTTATCCTCTTAACCACCACAGTCATTCCATTAACCATAGTCGCTTTATACGAAGACCCTAAGGCCCCATTACCAAGAACCTCGGCTGCAGCTTTCATCAAATCCGCCAAACCAAACATGCCCTTATCATCATGCATCATCACTATATCCCCTTTCCCATATTTCGCCGACCCCTTGCGGCCTGACCCGGCCCGGTGGCCTGAACCTATCCGATGGCCCGACCCAAACCCTCTCTGGCCTGATTCAAGAATCTTTTTTCCATCACTCGATGCGGTAATACTGGGTTCAAAATCGTCCATCAAGTCACGATTCTGATCTTGCCTTCGCTTCAGCACGTATATCCCAAATGTCATTAGCACGAATAATACGATAAGAGATGCAAATAGAGCCCAAATGACTATTTTCACTTGGTGACTACTTAGGGGCGGTTTACGACAGGCCGTGCTTAGATTTCCACCACAAAGCCCGGCATTGCCCACGAATGCATTCGGGCCGAACCTTGACAGGCCCGAAGGAATTTCGCCTTCCAAATTATTGTTCGAAAGGTTGAGGGAGACTAAATCTTTCTGCTCGAGTGGTGGGATTGGACCTGAAAACCGATTGTTTTCCAAATGCAGTTCGATCAAATGGGATACCCGGGCTAATGAAGATGGAATCGGGCCCGAAAATGCGTTTCTTGATAACCAAACCTTCCTCAATCCCTTCATTTTCGTAAAATAGTCCGATGGGATTTCACCTGAAAACTGGTTCATCGATAGGTACAAACCCCTCAGATTGGCCAAGGGACTAAAATCCGGGATAGGGCCCGGAAAAGCATTGGATATGAAACTAATGCTTCTCAGGCCCGATATAGAAGCCAATGCGTCAACGTCTATCTTACCTGACAGGCCCAGATGCCTGACTTGGAGGCTCGTGATTACACCGTTGTCGCATTTAACGCCAATCCAATGGTTGTTTCCGGTGGCGCAAGGCTCTGTTCCGGGCTTCCAAGAATCAAGAGCAGTTGCATCTATGAATGATTCTTTGAGTTTTAAGAGAGCTTCAGATTCAGAAATTGAATTTGTTATCGGAATTATGAGTAGGAAAACATAGAAAAATATGGATGATCCATGAATATGAATAACGGCCATAATTGGGGTAAAAAAAAAAAAAAAAAGATTTATGAAGAGCTTAAGATTAATTCTATTCTTTGGACTTGCACTCAGAGTTTTATTATGCTTTCATTAGGATTTTTCTCAGGTAGAGAAAGGACTTTGGTTTTGTACTTTTCCCCCCTAAAAAAATATATATTATATCTATTTTATTTTTTTTCTTCTGTTTTTCTTCCCTCCTGTGGAAAACCGTTAATGTCGTTGCGAATGCTACATTTAGGCAGGAATGGTGATTCTAGGAGTTGCAACTGTAATAACGACCTCGACATTTATTTTAATTTTTTGTTTTTCAGTCTGATTATTGTTGAATCTTAACATAATATAAATCTTTGTTATTCATTTTGCGCAATATTTGTGAATCGCCCAAATCTTCTTAATCGCCCTATTCTTCTGGGTAGGTCAAACTTGGACTTCCTTGTGAATTGGAACCTTTTAACTCTAGATCTTAGCGACAAATCACTTTATTGATCATAAATATAATAATAAGTGTAATTTTAAATAAATATATAATTTTATATTTCATGTCATGTTGTGTTTTATAATTAATTCTTTATATGATTAACGATTATTATCGTGTCGTATTAAGGTATTGTTATTGTGTCATTCAAATACAGGTCAGCATCAAAGTACATTCACTAAGTTGGCAAATTCATCAA
Source organism: Phtheirospermum japonicum (assembly GCA_014905375.1). Classification (NCBI taxonomy): domain Eukaryota; kingdom Viridiplantae; phylum Streptophyta; class Magnoliopsida; order Lamiales; family Orobanchaceae; genus Phtheirospermum; species Phtheirospermum japonicum. The sequence continues at coordinate 1,768,868 of BMAC01000110.1, forward strand.
ATATGGTATATTTTTATCACAAATGCTGACGTGGCATGATTATTTAATTTCTTATCATTTTTCATTTAATTTTAAATATTAAATAGTAGGAAAAAATCAATTTTACCCTTCTTATTTAATTTTTTTTCCTTTATTTTTTTCTTCAATTTTCATTTATTTTTAAATTTTCCCCTCTTTTTATTTTTCTTTTTCCCTTCTTATTTCTTAAACCCACGCTTTAACCACTTGTACATCCCAAATATGTAGTAAAAATTTAATATAGGAAAAAGAAATGAAAATTTTAATATTGGAAAATTTTAATATTGGAAAATTTTAACCACTTGGATAAAGAAAAATGAAAAGAGGGGAAAATTTAAAAATAAATAAAAATTGAAGAAAGAAATAAAGGAAAAAAATTAAATGAAAAGGGTAAAATTGATTTTTTTTCCTACTATTTAATATTTAAAATTAAATGAAAAATGATAAGAAATTAAATAATCCCCACGTCATCATTTGTGATAAAAATGTAACATATTTGATGAATTTACCAACTTAGTGGATGTATTTTGATTGTGGCCAACATCACGTATTTTTTCTGGAAAGTGGCCAACATAATGTACCAAAAATGAAATTTTCGCTACACCCCGTCTAGTCCTTATCTTCGCCCATTAATATATTGCCCTAATTTCCTATGAATTGCAAACATAAACTATATCTGTATAGTTGAACATTCAATATGATTAAGCTAGTTATAGAGAGTATGTTACAATCAATCGAAGTAACTTTTACACTATCGAAAAGTTTAGTTTAGAAAATTCCCTTTGGTATCAAAATTACAATATGAAAGGAACCTAAACATCACGGCTATAACATAATTTTATAACAGGTTAGATTGATATTATCCTTAACGATTTTTATCTTTTTTTTTTTCCAAGTATATAACATTGGAGGGATGGGTGATAGAAATCGAGCCTACGCTTCTCATTTAGGTCTTGAGAGTCTTCATAATTATAACATTTAAGTCTAGAAATTCTATGACATTTTAAGGGCGTCATAATCTTGTGCTACATTCTGATGCGATAGTGATTTATTGGTCAAATCGGTGAGCCGGTCAAACTTGCAATCAAATTTGATGAGTCTATTGTTAGTGGTCTATCAATCGAACTAGTCTCGCATACAACATCAAAATATAACATGATCGAGTTTATGACACTCTTTAGAACACCGTCGAATTTCTTCTCAAGCTACATCCGATTTCCATTATCGTGGCAATATTATTATTGATCAATGAATTAGAATTCCCTTTGGAAGAAAAACTTTATGGAAAAACCTAATTATTTCTCATTACCTGTTAGAACCTGATTATGCACTTACTACAAGTCTTTCCACGCGTGTTGTAGCGTTATCACTTATCTCGTCAGTTGTTTCCAAAGCCCCTCTAGCTAATCGCTCGTTTTGCTCCTCATTAAATGTCTCTAATCGATGAGATCCTCTAACTATTTATGTTGGGATGACAGCTTCCATGGCATAGACCAAGCTAAAAGGTGATTCGCCTGTAGTAGTTCGTGTAATAGTTCGATAAGCCCATAAAACAGAAGAGAGCTCCTCGAGCCAAAGTCCTCCTGCCTTTTCCAGTCGCAACTTAATTCCCTGCACAATAATACGATTAATAACCTCGACTTGTCTATTAGCTTGGGTATGTGCTAAAGAAGCAAATCGTTATTTCATCCCCATCGTTTTGCACCAATCCTGCATCATGTTTCCATTGAAGTATGAACCATTATCCGAGACCAACAGTTGTGGAACGTCGTACCTACAAAAAATACTGTTAAAAATAAAATCAACAATGTTCAGCTCGGCGATACCCGTCACAGCCTCGACCTCGACCCATTACGTAAAGTAATCAACTGCGACCACAAAGTGGAGCTTCTTGTAGGGGGTCCTTGGAAATGGCCCTACAATATCAATACACCATTGCATGAACGAGCAGGGCGAACTCATCCCCATCATATCTTCTGCGGGCACATGGATAATAGGTGCGTGCATCTGACACTTCCTGCAAGTCATAACGAGCTCGCCTGCCATCCCCTTCATTCCTGGCCAGAAAAACCCATCTCGCAAGACCATCCCAACTAACGCTCTGCTTTTTGCATGATCACCACAATACCCTTTGTGTGTCTCTCGCAGCACCTCCAGCCCTTGTTCTCGCAACAAGCACTTCAAGTATAGGCTAAAGTGTGACCTCTTGTACAAACCCCAATACATCAAATAGAATCGCGCTGCCGTCCTGGCTTCTTTAGTGGATAACTGCATGTCCCCAGCGACCACCTTATCGAGAGTCTCCCGAATCGGTGTTCTCCAGTCCTCTCTCTCATCTATTTCCATAACCTCCTTCCCTTTCTCCACATTACTATGTCTCAGCTCCATCAACGTGATGCTCATTGTGCTACAAGTGCCTAGTGTTCCGGCCATTTGGACGAGCTGATCTGCTTTAGTATTACCAGCTCGGGGTAGATGTTCTAATGTAAACTCCTCGAATTGAGAGGGTGGTAGAGATGTGGTGGTGGTGGTGTGGTTGTCGTGGTTGGAGAGAGAAATAATGGAATACATATATATACGGAGAAGAGAAGTAGTTTCGCACACGATATCACATCCATATATGGCGGTTTTGGCAGCATATTTTCAGGTTCATAATTTTCATTTTTTGCAGGTGAATTTTCGGTTGAACTCGTTGAACAACATTTGGAGTGTGATATTATTTTCGTTCTAAAGATGGTGATGATGGTAATGGAGGTCTTCGTTATAGATTTTAATGACTTCACATCTTATTTCAAACATAATTTGTGTTACTTGTCCGTCTCGATCTAATCAGGGGATGAGATTATTGGTTTGTACTAATTTTATTACTGGTTATGATAATTTTATTATTGGTTTTAGCATTTGTGAAAAAAATTTGTTGGATGTGTCATGTGCTTATTGTGTTGCAATAAATAGTTCACTTCAATTGGTATATAAGGTTGATGCCTTTTTATGATGATTATTGAATGCGATAATATTATAATGATTGTGGTAATTTAATTACCAACCGAGTAAAATTTTAAAACATAATTGCTGCAAATGTATACTACGATTATTGTATTATAAAGAAATAGTTTAGTTGAGTTGACAATCATAAAAAGTAGGGTGAGTTGCAAGAATAGGTTACTTTGAGTTGTTATCATTGAAAATTAATTTGATGTCTAGTCATGAGCATTACTAGATGTGATAATCTTATAACTTTAAGGTGTAACCTTAATATTATTTGTGGTATTTTCTGAAAAATACGATTACTGCAAAATATCATGTTTATAATATTAATAATGTGGTTACTGCTAGTGAAAAAATTATTATTAGTTGTGTTAAATTTTTTAGTAGCTGTGATAATACTATCACTAAATCTGGTGCGAAGCATATATTTTGTGAAGTTGATTGTAAAAAAAATTAGGGGCGAAATTGTCAAAAGAATAGATTAGAAAATTGGAGGTAAAAAAAAGCGTAAAATTTGTAATTGATAGGAAAAAAAAATAAAAAATGTGTGATATAGTGTTTTACTCCATACTTATTGAGATTTCCCCAAAAAAAAAAAAAGCTAATTTCCCGATTAAACTTTATCGATTTTATCAATAAGTTTTACATGAGTTACATATATCAAAAAATACTTATTACCCAAACTATACCGATCATTATCGACAAGTCGTCAGTATTTTAAAATTTATCGACAAAAGTACTTTAGATATTCGGCAAAATATTTAGATTTTATTGGATATATTTATCTACGATGATTTTTACCTATATCTTACAACTTTTATTATACTTACTATTCGTCTAATCTTTAAAACCCGTGAGTGTAAGAGTTTTCATAAAATAGTAGCTAGCAAGGTCGTCTACACAAGGATTAATTGATTAATTTATTATATACCACAAGTATCGCACTATCTACTTTATCTGAAAAATTAATAATTGAAGGATATATTCTAATTAAACAAAATTAATCAAACCAAATAAACTAAAAGCAAATGAATTGGGAGAAACAATCAAAGGTTGAAAATGACTCCAAGATAATGGTTTCAACTAATATCTTACTCTCAAATAGTTGCATCCAATCAAGTTTCTACTTGCCTACCCTTTAAGACTATCACAAATGTTAACTGTTTTTCCTTAACTCTCCGTTTCATCTTTCCTCGTTTTAACGCCTGTTTCCCATCACGTGCACATATGGTCCTTTCAATTATTGCTTTTAATCACGTTTGCTCCAAATAACTTCATAATCTAACAAATATGACGTAAAATTCTACGAAACAAGAAATGTCTAATATTTTCCAAAAATAAAAATCAAAACATACTAACATGATATTTATACTTTTAATATATAAAAACTAAAAATAATACTCGTAGTAATAATACTCATATAGTAAAATCACGTTTTAACACTTATTCGAAATTAATGAAGGACCACAAGGATCAACGTGAATTTCTTCACGTGGGCAAATATATAAACGCCACTCTGCTGCCAAACTAATACAAGTATAGGGACTCTCGAGAATTTGCATTGATGTCCTTTATTTAATTGGACGCCTTCATTGTGACCCTACTCAAATTACTGCTCCCCCTTCCCCATCCAACCCATATATTAAATAATGGACATCAATGCATTCTCAAGTCTTCTCTAGGCTGAAAACGATATACACCTATGTATTATGTATCAGCTTGTGATTATTTTAGATTATAACTGCCGTCTTTTGCTAATTAGGAAAGTTGATATGTCGACTTGGGGTGGCATCTTTTGGGATTTTTATTATATGCATAAACATAATCCGTCCCAAAATGATAGTCCTGTATTTGATTTCACACAGATTAATAAATGAGTAATTTATATAGTTAAGTCATTAATTTAGTTAGTGTTTTTTAATTATACCCTTCTTTGATTTATTAATATCAATTAATGCTTATAGAAATAAGTGTTTGATTTAGTATATTTGTTATTGGAATAGTAAAATTTTACCTTGTAATCATCAATTTTCAATTTACCATGTAGAAAACTAGTATTTCAAAAATATTAATCAAGGGTATGTGTGTAAATGAAAATTTAATAATATGTTAAATATAGTAACTGGACTATCTTTGTGGGATGGACGTAAATAGAACACTGGACTATTTTTGTGGGATGGAGTGAGTACGTTTTTTCCATTTCATCTCCACATTACAAATTTAGAGTTTATTAATCGTTTTTTCTCTCTTTTTCTTGCCTAGTGTTGCAAAAAGCTCATTTCATCTGCATTTTCCATGCGATTTTCATCTTCAATACCAAAACAAAATTGCTGATTACAACTTTCATTAAAGTTATCATTTTTTCTATTAACCATTTCGATATAAGTTTTTCTTTTTTGTTCTATATTAATCCGTATTTCTTTTTTTACGAATTTTAGTTTTTTTTCTTTTATGCATCTGTAATATTTCATGTTTTTTTCTTCCAATTCTTCGATTTGAGTTGATGACATACTTCGTTCATTCTTTTGTATTAAATCCAAAGTCGGTTATGATATTTATTTTTTTGGTATTTTGTGTCAATCTTAATCCATTTATTTAGATGTTTTTTTCGTCCGCCCGGTCCGGTGTGAGGTTTCTCACCGGATATCCGTCATCTAACAAGGCTTGGAGGAAAAAGTATTTCTTTGCCAATTGTTTGAAGATCTGGGGCTTTTTTCCTATATCCATTCGTACTCTTCCTACTTAAGCCCATCTGAACAGGTGGGAGCGGTCCTCTTCGCTGAAAAAGATCGTCAAGTCTTTGAATAACAAGACCTTTAACTTGTCTCGCCTTCTTAACTCTACTACTTTGAATTTTTTCAACTCTGATGAAGAAACAGACTCTCTTCCTACTAAAACTGGTATATGCGTGCATATTGTTCAGCTCTCCCATATTGTCCCTATTATTGATATTTAATGCATCTCTTTTTATTGCAGACACCATGATGAAAGAATTGTTGACTGCGTAGCGCAAGAAGAAATCCTTGTATTCTAGTGACAAGACATTGCCTGAAGATTGAGTAAAACCCGTAGCAGATCTGGCCCTCCATGAGAAACCCGTGGAGGACCACTCGCTCATCCCCAGAAAACGTAGCCATCCCGGTGGAGAAGGAGTGGGCTCAGGGTCTAGAGTGGCGAACCCAAATCAGAACCTTTTTAATAGAACCTTAGTCTTGGACTCCTCGGAGGCAGTGGTTATCCAGTTCATCCAGGCTTAGTGCCTCTCTCCTTCGCCAAACTTTGGAAAAGTGGACTGACTCTGAGCTGGTAGAATCATTGTGCCAGGACAAAGCTAGAGTATGCAATTAGTCTTCTTAACTCTACTTTTTCACCTCTCTCTCTCTCTCTCTCTCTCTCTCTCTCTCTCTCTCTTTTTCTTTTTGGCCTTACATTTTCTGAACCCAGGTTGATGTCAAGACATCCATAATGATAGCTCAGGCTCAGGGTGACATTCTTAATGCCGATTTAGTTCGAGAACATGCATATCTAAAATAGAGGGAGAAAAGACTGTTGTAGGTGTGCAAAGAAAAAGATGCCACTATCAAAGGTCTCAAAGATGATCTGTGGAGAGCTTAGGAGGAAACCACGAGAAGGGCCGAGGAGGTAAGAGTTGAAGGGGTTTTATTCGGGCAGGCTAGTTTGCCCAAATCTGAAGAGGGACTTTGGCTCATCCAGTTAACTCGAAACATTACCAAGCAAGCTGATTTGAACTTTCCGCACCTACTTTTTAAATATAAGTTTGTCAAGTTTAAAAAGTTCGCTCGCAAGAGTACGAGTTCGCTTGTAGGTTGGCAAGTTGAACAGAGTCCAGTCTCTCGAGAAAAACTAATCGGAGGCACTTTTTGTGTTTATTTTCACAAATAAGAAAATAACGAAAAATTTAATAAACACTTGGATTCAAGATATTGATTTAAACGACAAACAAAGAAATTAAACACTTTGTAAATATTTGAGAAAAAAAAGGGTCTAGGGCTCTAGAAACATCTCCACGACCTCTTGGGCATTTCATCGAACACCTTACCTATGAGTTAGGGTTGTCAATCCCAACTTGTAGATTTAGTACCCAACAAACCCAATTGATGGTTCTAAAAGATTCTTGGCACTAGACCCGTCAGATCTAGCCAACAATCATCAACAATTTCAATATTACAAACCCAACACATCCAAGAACACAATTCATCATGAAGAGCTTGAGAAACATCAATTGGGGGTGGGTGGGTGGATGGTTGATTGGCAATTATTCTTAACAAGATCAATTAAACTAATAAAGCAAAACTTACTAATTAACGAGGAAAGTAACATCGTCCAATCAAGAAAATTCACGAACTAAGATTAATCTATGTTCTAACATCTAAACTAACTAAAGAACTATTCTACTTAATCTAAAAACTATAAATTTAAAATTAAGAAAAGTATGAAAAGAAATTGAAGCAACCTAGGGCTTGTCAAACCCTAGGAGTACCTAAAAAAACATCTACTCCCTCTTTGAAGAAGTATGGAAGGTATATATAAGTTTCCAAGACTTGGAGAAGAAGTTTCCTTCCAAAAATAGGATTTGGGGACTTAACCGTAGCGTTAGCGATTAAGGTAACCGCTAACCCTCTCTGTCAAGCAGTCGATTGAGGCAGTCGATCAGGTCGTCGACACTGGGTAACCCAGTGTCAGAGGCAAACCCAGTGTCAGCGGTAACACATCAAATCGAGGCCCAATTTCATTGAAACTCCACTCGTAGGCCCACACTCGACTATCACCAGACCAAAATACCTCAAAATACCTGGATTAAACATAAAATCCAATAATTATGATCAAAATACGGTAAGATAAGTTGGAGATACAAAAATACAAAAATATGCTTAATCTATCCAACTTATACCAAAATTAATAACAAAAACTAATTAAAACACTCACAAAAATCAAGACAAATTCATGTTAATCACGAGCCTTCTCCCATTCCTGAGAGCTCTGGCTGCTTCTCTTCAAAGAGGCTCAGGCGTACTATCACTTCGGTTTAGATGCCTATGAAAAGTGGTCTGTCGGGAATCCTTTGGACCTTTTCAATCGTGGAACCCACTAGAAGATCCCTCTGAGCTTGTCAGTCTCATATTTGACCAAGAAGATGACCGCCTTAACCTGCTCGAGACCGGAGTTCTCGCTAAGCTCCTCCTTCAACTTTTCCATGCTCCAGGCTCAGGCCAGTCCCCTAATCCAGAGCAAGACTTATCCCTCGCTTTTCCAGAGGCCACCTCTTCCCTGACCTACGCTGGTCTGGATAAGCTGCGAGATGGGCTGCAACTAGATAACATCTTTAGAGACAGGGGGTTCGGGGATGCTTCTGGAATGACCGAGAAGGAAGGGGATGAGCTGAACACCCAGGATTACGGTGTCTAGGATCTAGGCTTCTGCTCAGGATGTTCCATCTTTTGTACTGAACTATTCTTTTGTCTTTTTTTATTAGAGTTTATGTGGAGTAAGGAAACCCTTGTACTATTTTATGTCAGTACTTTTATTTATATAAATGGCATATCTGAGGTTTCATTTTCATAATAGCTTCCAGATCTTTACTAAAGGAGATAGATCTACTCAAGGAGAAAAAACTTTCTTTGTTTAATGAGAGTTTTATTCTCTCGGGGGAGAATCCAACCCTCCGAGAGAGAATTTCCAAGTTGCGCAAACACTTGGGAAGAAAAAGGCAGCAAAAATGTCACTACAACCGTGAATGGTTGGAGCTTTACCAACTAAACCGACAGCTCCAAGAAGAACGCAGTGATTTGGCTAATTCAGTGCAGCGTTTGTCTGCTGCTATGGATTACGCCCAATCTGAGTCAGAACGCGCTGATAAGTATCGCCTTAAGTTCCATGAGAAAGAACAGGAACTGTGGCGTATTTGCCGAGTACTAGCTACTGATAGGAGAATGTCATTAGCCAACCGTTTATCTCTTTTGAGTAATTTGGTAGTTCGTGGCTTTGAATAATTTGTATTTAGTCTGGTGGTGGGACTTTATGTTATGGATGTTTTTATTTTTCGACCACGCAGGGTGTTTGTCCTTTGTTGGTTTATTGTGTTTTTTATCTACCTATAGATCCAGTGAATCAAATCGTGCAGGGTGCTTATCCCTGCTTGCTATCTTTTCTTCATGTTGAATTGTTCCATATAATGTGTTCTCCCTTTGCTTTATTTTGCTGATTTGTGAAGCTTTTGCCCTTTTGTTGACCTATAGGTCCAAAGCATGCTTGGTTCTTTCCTATCAGATCATGTAGGAGATTTGTCCTTTTGTTGACCTAATTGGGTCAGCCATGTGCAGGTTCTGACTGACCTTTACTGACCTATTTAGGTCAGTCATGCTCAAGCTTTAACTAATCTATCAGATCATTTTAGACTTTTATTGATCCATTGGGTCATTTGTGCTTGGGACTTTCCCTTTTATCAAATTATTTTGTGACTTCACTAGTCTATCAGGTCATATTTGTGGATTTTTTACTTTTATATCTATCAGATTATGTTGGGGCTTTTGCCCTATCAGGTCAGTTTGTGTTTGAGGTATTTACCCTTGATCTACTGAATCATTTTGGGTCTTTCGCCCTTACTGACCTATCGGGTCAGTTTGTGTTCGGGGTATTCACCCTTAATCCAACAGATCATTTCTAGGCTTCCGCCCTTTGCTGACCTATCGGGTCAGTTTGTGTTCGAGGTATTCACCCTTGATCCATCAGATCATTTTGGGGCTTCCACCCTTTGCTGACCTACCGGGTCAGTTTGTGTTCGGGGTATTCACCCTTGATCTATCGGATCATTTTGGGGCTTCCGCCCTTTGCTGACCTACCGGGTCAGTTTGTGTTCATTGTATTCACCTTTGATCTATCGGGATCATTTTTAGGCTTCCGCCCTTTGCTGACCTACCGGGTCAGTTTGTGTTTGGGATATTCACTCTTGATCCATTTGATCATTTCGGGGCTACCGCCCTTTGCTGATCTATCAGGTCAGTTTCGTTTGGCGTAGATTGTTTTTCTTCTTTTTTTTTTTAATAAATAATCCTCATGGGGTAAATTCAAACGTAGTACATTCGTAAATTAGCTATGTTTCACGCTCATAGTACTTTGGTGCCATCCATCTACTCTAGCTCGTATGCTCCCCCAGCCAAGATCTTGACCACCCTGTAGGGGCCCTGCCATGCTGCCTCCAATTTCCCCCGAGCCTTGCCTATGTCAGCTCTCCTGAGCATTAGGTCCCCAACCTGTAATTATACTTACAAGAATTAAATATTTAACCATCAGAATTTGCCATTAAAAAAAAAACTAATTTTTCAACAATTTATACCCAATTTTTGGAGGAATTTTGAGATCAACGGAGAACTGCATCGTCTTCGTGATTTTCATGGAGAGAGAAACTCGAGGTTTGTAGAGAAGTTGTGAGGAGAGAGAGGTTGCGGGTTATGGGAGCGAGAAATTGTAAGTTAAGTATTTTGGAATATTATTGTCAATTTAATCCAAACTAGTGCTTAACTCGTGCGATGCACGAAGCTAATTGAATGAATGGTGTAAATTCATTCGATGTAAGTGTAATATTATTAATTTATTAATGTAATATAATAACTTAAAATACTCAAGTCACGATTTGGTCAACACGAGCAAATTTAAAATGAATGGTGTGGATATACGCACCCCGTTTTATTTATTAGTTGACCCACTTAAAATATTATCACAAAAATATCATTATTATCCTTAAATCCTACACCCCTAAATACTTCATCTCCTTCAAATCTCCACCACCACTCCAGCCGTCGCCCATCACTGTCGCCACTACCATGGCCGCCTTCTATTGAAGAATATAAACAAAACATGCACACAAAAATACACTGCCGCCGTAGTGCCATTGAAGAAAGAAAGAGAAAAAAAATGCCTTGAAAAAAGTCGTTCGAACCAAACTTTCGAACACAAAATACAATTGCGAAAATTTGATTCGTACACAAAACACATGTTCGAAAAACTGACCTGAACGCCCCCTTTAAGGCTTGTACAAATCTTTTTCGAACAACGCTGTATTGTTCGATCAAAAAGTTCAAACACATGACATATGCTCGAGAAACCAGAGACGAACACCCATATTTTGCATTTGTTTCTTACCCTTTGTCGACCAGATCCATCACTTACCTTTCACCACCCATCACATTTTTTCTTCTTCCTGTTCGACAGTGGCGGCGACGGTGTGATGGGCGATGATAATGGCAGAGTTGGAGTGGCGGTGAAGAGTTAGAGAAGATGATATGTTTGGGGGTGTAATGTTTTGTGTGTGGGTGGGGTGGGGGTCGTAATTTTGGTATTTTTGTTGATTTTTTCTTAGTGGGGTGAACTCATTAATAGATTAGGTACCTATATCCGCGCCCTAAAATAAATTAAAGGTAAATAACTCCACATTTATATATTAACAACTATTTGCATGCTACGTTATACGTCAAATTATAATTTAACTCACATGACAATAGTTTCAAACTCTCCCATTTAGTTAGTCGAGAAATAATCATATTAGTCACTCTTATTACAAATCATTGAGTCAATTCATGGTTTAGTCTTTGTATCAAATATAAAGTGAAGATCTTATAATAAATCTAGACTTTTCTAATTATCGGTATCCGTTGTACTTATTTGTCAACATGTACACGAAAGTTTATCATTAGATTATGTCACAATTCAGTCACATCAATCTGTTTGAGTACAACTTAAGTACAATTGAATAATCTAGTTGTACTTTAGTCGTACTTTGTTGTACGTTTTATTTTAGATATAATTTATATCAATATAATTTATTAAATAAACCTTTAACCAATAAAAATATAATACTTGTAATATAAATTTGAAAAAAATAAATATAAAATCAACTAAATAAATACAAAAAATTGTATTTGGATTATAAATATATATTAATTAAATTAAAATTAAAAAAGTCACAAAAATCAAATATATTATAATTAATATGAAATAAGTCCTAAACTATTTTAAAATTGAATTAAAATATTATAAATTTACATATTTATTTAATAATAATAAAAAACAAAGAAATATTATAAAATAATAAAATAACTCATAAAATAATATAAAATATGTTAAATATATATAAGAAATAAATTTTATATACAAATACTTATCAAATAATTAAAAAAAATGAAGACAGTAATAGTTTAAATAATATAAAATAAATTTTATTTCACAATAATTCTATAGAATAAATTAAAAATAATTTAAATCCTGAATAATCATTTGCTAAATCCTAAAAGTAACAAAACACACTTAAATAGCAATGAATAATACAATAATAAAAAAATATGAATTTAGTTAAAAAAAATATAACATATATGTTTTAATTATAAATAGTTATTAATAATTTCTAAAATAAAATAAAATACAAATATAAAGATCATAATATAATATAATCATATAAATATTAAATTATTTTGAAATCAGATAAAAAGATATAATAAAATTATCATTAATTTATAAATATTTATTTTAAAGATATTGAAAGAATGTATTGGAGATAGTGATAAAGTAAATTAGATAAATATATAAAAGTCAATTTTAAATAGTTTTTTATCTATTGAAAATTCATAATAAAATATTTACGAAGATCAATAATTAATAAAATATAATAAAATAAATCTTAGAATATTTTAAAAAAGAAAGTAATATACTTATTTAATGTTTTATTATAAAAAATCATCTCCTAAATCTAGGAAAGAATATAAATATTGTAAAAATATAAAAAATACTACAACTTTGAAAAACGAAATACCAAATAATTGAGGCATCGTATTAAAATTTTAATTGAGGGCCTTTATATTCTATTTTACTATATTTATTTTTTTTAAATCAACCCGATAATTGACTTGAGATAGCCACAGAGTAATTAACCACCAAGTCATCGAGTCAATTGATGAACCCAATAATAAATTAAAATTTATATATAGATTTCAGTTTATAAGAAAATAATTATATAACCATGAGTAATAAATCATTTATGTGTGGATTTTATAACGTTAAATACATAAAGTTATAGTAATTAGTCACAAATTGTTAATATACAAACATTCATAAATAATTATTTAATTAAGAATTTTAAAAAAATGTATTGAATTCTTTATATTATGCATTTATATAATCATTTTTTTGTTCTGCCTACATATAATTTTGATTTCAAATTTTAATCAAATAATTGTATAAAGTTATTTACCTTTCACTTATGTTCATAATATAATTTTTTTAATTCCTTTTAGGAAAAAGAAAGTGTAATTGTCAAGTTTGTGGCACGTTTAGGGTCAAAGTTGGGTCATCCGAGTTTTACTCGAGTCACATATAGAAAATTGAAAATATGACGCTATTAGGTTTGTCCTCGTACCACCTGATCTGGTTAACAAATAAAATTATGGAAGAAAAGACAATTGCTTGTCACTAATTATAATTTTTATTTTTATTTTTTGCCTTCGTTGCATCAGTTTTCTAGTTCTACTCATACTATCTTTTTTTATTAGTAAAAAAATTATTAAATAATATTTTTAAAATTAAATTATAAATTTTTATATTTTTGTTATTCATTTTATTTTTTCCCAATTTTGTTTATATTATATTATATTTCTTGTTTCTTGTAATAGTTTATAATTTTAAATAATTTAATGGTACTTTCTTTGTAGCTATAATTCATATTTAATTTTATAATATTAGCAACTTTTTGGTTTGTTTTCTATTTTTTTTGTATTTATTAAATAACTATTTATCGAAAATTTAATTATAATTTAATATATTTTATTTATAATAAAAATAATTTTATTTGATATAATTTGACTTATTTATATTTTGATTTGTTTTTTCGGATTTCGCAAATTTATAAACTAATTATTTAGATTTATTTATATATTATATATTATATATTTATATTTTATTTTCAGATTTCTTATACACACACACACACACATAATATTCTTGTAGTTGCTATTATTATTTTTATTTTATTTTATATTTTTATCGATTCTCTTTTTTAATTTTATATTTATTTAATAATTTCATAGAATATAATTATGAATTTCTTTGAGTTAATTTAACTTATTTTAGAAATTTTCTCTTTAATTTTATTTGATTGTTGAATTTTCGATTTTGTTTCATATTTATTAAATAAATATTTATAGTTTAATTATAAGTTCTTATATTTTTATCTATATAATTTTATTAATATTTTAATTTTATTTAAAGCATTTAAAAAAATATTTATATTTTACTTTTGCTTTTTTGAATTTTAAAATTTATTAATCAATTATTTACATATATTTATATATTTATTTTATATTTGATATTCTCTTCAAAAAAAATATATATTATTTTTATTTTTCTCAGTTTTTATTTATTATTATACATAATTCTTCTATATATTTAATATTTTCTTTACATAAATCATAAGCTCCAAAAGAATATTTACATAAATAATTATATAAATAATAAATACGTATACTACATATAGTAAGTAAAATGAGCGGGAAAATTTTGAAAAATATTTTTAGAAACGCTAATTTTATATATTTATATATAGATGTTTGTTATTTAAAAAAAAAAAAAAGTGATCTAATTTATTCCAATTGTATTTATTAATCACTACCCCAAAAAATAAAACCACATGTAACAATTTGATTCAATAATACCCGAAAACACCCGCAAATCCAAACCGCGATAACGCCCTAATCGCATGCGTAGATTGTGTAGGCAAATGAGAGAGACCCCACCCCGAGCATTTAATGAAAAGGACCACAATAGCAATGAGGGATCAAGGTCAATATATATTTTTTCACGAGGGCAAATACATATGGCCTTTTTAGTAGATAGGGCGGTATAAGTCTACGACTGCCAAATTAACACAAGTATAGGGACTTTCTCGAAAATTTGCATTTATATCCTCTACTTAAGTGGCTACTCAAAGTCTATAACTACGTTGCACTCCTCTCACCCACCCATATTAGGGTGTTTGACAAACGTATTCTCGAGTCTTCTCTGGATTGAAAATAATGTTTGTGGTAGTAACAACTACGAAATATGTTCAAGTTCAAATTTGTAATGAACTCAAACTCGTGTTAGATAGACTGAAATATGATTGAATATCAATCTAAACTTTTTTAATTCAGTGGGTCGTGGTCAAAATATGTATACAGTTTTTTATACATTATTTTACAAAATATTTTTTGTTCCACTTTATCTCCTAATGTACAATAATATTTGACGTGGCCTCTTTATTTTCGGCGGAATATTCGTTCTACATTCTATCGGCGGGGAGTTGGGAGGTAAAGTACAATAATTTTATAATTTTGAGGATAAAGTGCAAATAATCTTATAATTTGGGGGTAAAGTGCAAAAATTTTATAATTTAAATACAAATTAAAATAATATTAATATTGAGTTTTTATATATGTAAAAATTATTGTTTTTATTAAAAATTAGAATCTCTCTCTCTCTCTCTCTCTCTCTCTCTCACACACACACACACACACACACACACACACACACACACACATATATATATATATATATAGGAATTGATCTCATGGGTCCAAATATTAAAATGAGTCCGTAGGGCCAAATCTCATTCACTCATTAGGTTTAGATCTGATGGATGTAAATTGGATGGAGGATGGTTGACTAATAAATATATATCATGTATTATTGTATACTTGTACTACTAATTGTGCATCATCGGACATGTAAATGTGCATTAACAAATTATTGAGTTTGCAGTAAAACTGTTGAAAATTGACTTTGAGAAACATAACATATAATGTAATTGTTATTCTAATAATGCACCAAAGATCTTCTAAATGTGCAATAACATGCGTCTAAATGTGCAGTGAATTTCTATTTTTTATTATTTAGTTTTTCGAAATAATTTCAATTAAAATTTTTAAATGTACAAATTTGTTATGAAAAATGGTATGAGTATTATTTATTAGGTCATGAGGAATAATATGGTGTAATTTATTTTGGCAAAATTTATATGTTTTGAGACTTATAGAGAGATTTCAATAAAGGAGAATTATTAATTGAGTAGAGAGAAAAATATAAATGATGTAATTTATATTTAATAATATTAATGTTCATTTAAATTCTAATTGATGTATATCTAAAAATCTATTGATGCACATTTAGAAAGACATAGATGTATTTGTCACCTAAATTAATTTACATCCATTAGATATAATGTATTGGATGACTATGATTTGACCTTACGAACTCATTATAAGAAGTGGGGATGGGTTATGATTTGAATTTGGGGTGACTGGTTTATAAAGGGGAGGTCGGAGATCTTCTGAGTGGTTAGTAGGTGGTACTACAATGCGTGTAGCCGCATGGGTATCCCAGCGAGATTAAGGTTGTGCTTCATCGGATTCTAGTGTTGGGGGTTTGGGTTTCTGGTGCTACGGCTTCGGAAATCTGGTGTTGTGGGTTCAGATTTAGTGATTGATACACTGTAGAAATTTCAAGGTTGTTTACTTAATTTTTATATTTGCTTTTTTCGAATTTGTTTGCAATTTATTCATGTGAAACATATTATAATAAGTCATTTTTATGCTTTTTGGAACCAAAATGATTCATATGTTTTAATTTTTATAATTTCGGTCAAATGAGGTTCTTTTTGTTATCTTGGTAAGTGTAGGGTTGAATGGGAGTTGAGTAGATTATACTGTATTATTAATGCAGACTTGAACACTAACACACATATATACTTATGGAAATGACTACAGTACCGTGAAGGTACCATACCTCCTAGCCCCCCTGCATTTACATCCCTTAGATCTTATCATTATCTATAACTACTTTAAATCTAAGAGTTCTAAATAAGTGAGGAATGGTACCTTCACGGCACCGTAGAAGTCCCCTATACTTATAGATTCTCTTCAACTTGAACTGTTGTTATTATTCATTTATGGTGTTGTTTTACAATATTGGGGTGTGTTTTTATTAATTTACAGTGCAATTTTTTTTTCAAGAGGTTGATGAATTAGCTATGTAAACTGGCGGTACTTTGCTTTACTTGTTTGAACTTTTATGATTCCAATGAAATATTGGTTTTTTGTTTGAATGAAATATTACAGGAACATGTATTAGATATCTAATAATATTGAGTTTTGTAATGTACATTGGTGGTTTAAGTCCACTTGATTTTTGGTTAGTGAGATTTGTTTGGTCCAATGTCGCTTTGAGACTTTGTGTTCTTTTTTTTCTTTCATTCTTGATTCTTTTTTGGGATGTTGGGATATTATTAATATATAAAAATAACATTATTTATACAAAAAAATCAATATTATACTCAAAAATAGAACTATTGCTCATATATAAAGTACATCATAATATTTTTTAAAATAACATTGTTAGTATATACACATAACACTTCTAGTATATAAAAATAATATTCGGGTATATAAAAACAACATTATTAGTTATAAGAATGACACTATCGGCGTATAAAAACATCATTATTAGTATATAAACATTGCACTTAATTAGTTGTTTATCAAATTCTCGAGTCTAAGAATAGATTTTTTTTTTGATTTTTTAACATTTTTAAATGTGCAAGATGGAACTTAAATCTTAGAGATTGGAAAGATATTTAATTTGATATATCTCTCATTTAAAACTAATTACAAATGGAAAAGTTATGTTGTTTATAAGATTTTATATTTTCTTCAACGTGGCAGTGGTCGTAGACAAAATTCCCAGTGTAGTTCTTATAGAAACGTATCTTATAGAAATGTAGTGCTAAATTTATTCATCTGCAGTGTTGCCTAATAAATAATTCAGTGCCAATTATACGTTTGACAAAGAGGCAAATATCCTTATATTTGGATATTATTAATTTAGTAATATATTTTACACCCTATTATCCAACTGATATCATCAACCATCAAGATTATCTAATTGTGTTTTGATAGATTGGGCTCTAGGTTCTCACAAAGGGAGAGATTCTCATTGGAACTCTCAGCTATATATATTTCTAGGGGTGGGTTCACGTGGGAACAAATTACCATGTGGGAACTTGAGAACTTATATTATATATTATGTGATGATATGTATGATTCATATACATGTTAATTAAGATAATAGTAAAAATTAAGAAAACATAGAAATATCAATTTAGAAATATAATAGCATTTACATATTACTTAAATAAACATCACATATAATGTAATATAACGGGTTACTAGGTTCCTACTTAATAGATTGGTTCCTATATGATCTAAACCCTCTCTCTCTCTCTCTCTCTCTCTCTCTCTCTCTATATATATATATATATATATATATATATATATATATATATATATATTATACATTATTATTATTATATTTTATACATACTAAAGTTAGCCTTACAAGCTTATCAGGTGACATGTGTCATCATCTTA
>BMAC01000110.1:1792970-1807713 GCA_014905375.1 Phtheirospermum japonicum
ATCTCCAAATCTCGCTCTTAATCCTTATCAAATTCTTCTACTTGTACGGTTTTTCTATTTCCATCTCCAAATCTCGCTCTTAATCCTTATCAAATAGTCAAGATGATTTCTCTGATTCCGCAGTTCAAATTTCATACTTTTCTCATTATTAATTTCCGTCTATTAGAATTTCATACTAGTTTTTTCATGCTAATTTGGGAAAGTCTATTAGAATTTCATACTAGTTTAACGGGATTTAATTAGTTTTATCTTGATTTGAGAACTTCATACTAATTTGGAAACACGTTTTATAGAATTTCATACTTTTCTTATAAAATTTCATACTCACTTTGTAAAGAATTTCATACTTCTTTCTATAAATTTTTAGAATTTCATAAAATCTCATCCCCGCACAATTTTATGGAATTATGAAATTCTAAAAATTCATAGAAACAGTATGAAATTCTTAAAAATAATATGTAAGAAATTCAATCATGACCGCTAACAACAAAAAATAATAAGTATGAAAATCTATAAGAATGGAGTATGGAATTAAATTTTATGAAATAAAACACAATCATATTCATTCACATCAGTAAAATTATCCAAATTAGTATGAAATTCTTAACCCGTTTACCAAATTAGTATGAAATTCTTAACCCGTTAAATTAGTAGAAATTCACACCAAAAGGAACAAATTCTTAACCCGTTAAATTAGTAGAAATTCACACCAGAGGATCAACGAAAAATTAATAGTGAATTGAGATGGTCAATTCCTAATTATAATTTATTAATTAATTAGAAGATTAAATGGTAGACGGATGTTTGGATTTGTCACCAAATTGGAATTTTCCCTAAAAATATAAGCACCCCCCGACAATTAACCACGTGCTATATTTAGTGGATTTTTCTCTTTTCCATATTGTCCAAAGGCATAAATCGTGGTGGACAAAATTTCAATGAAATACAATAAGGGCGCGCATATATATTTTGTGTTTCAGCTCCCAAACTTTGTCCATTATCTGTTTTGCAAAGAGATCTAAATGTTTGGACTTTTATTAGTATTTGTTTGAATTTTGAATTTTTTATTCAAAAGTTTGGAGTATTAAATGGATGATTGTGTATTATTATATTATATTTAATAATTCATCTTATTTTACTATTTTAATGTACGCTTGAAGGAATCTTGTACTAACACATGTCACGTTAGGTTTTTTTTTCTTTGTATATGTCTATAAGCATTTACTATTATCACGCTTGGTTTTTCTATGTGTAAATGTCTCTAAGCACTTGTCTGATAATTAAATTATTTCTGTTCATTCTATTTCTTCGTGCTTACTCAAAAATTGGGTTTTCTCTATGTAAGTGTCTATAAGTAATTATGTGATAATTAAATTAGTTCTATCCTATTCATCGTATTTTTTCGTGCTTACCCAAAAATTTATGAGACGCACCAGTATTTTTTCTCGAATAATTTAACTTTGTGTTGAAATAATTTTATATTATGTAATTCATTGGTGTTCTCATATAAATATAAAAAAATATTTGGTAACAAATAATTTTTTACTAATTTTTTTTTACCAATATTTTTTTAAATTTATATTATTTGATCTATATGATATACGGTGCTAATCAGTTTAAAATTTAACTTTGTGTTGAAATAATTTTTTACAACAATTTTTTGATTTATATATTGTAATTGACCGTGTTTTTGTATAAAATATAAAAAATAAAATCTGTTAACAAACGGTATTTTTTTTACTAAATCAATTTGACTCATGTTCTTCGATATTCTTACAAAAATTTAAAATTATACACTATCATATATTTCTATTTATTTGTTGTTTTCTATAGTATTATTGATGATATGGCACCAATACTTTTTATCGAAAAATTTAACTTTGTGTTGAAATAATATTTGAAAATTATTTTTTTATTATATTATGTAATTGAGCGGTGTTTCATATAAATATAAAAAAAATATGTTAACAAACAGTATCTTTTTACTGATTTTTTGTACAAATTTTCTTTTTTTATATTATTTGATCTACATTGTCTATAATCAATTTGAATGTTCTTAGATATTCGTACAAAATATTAAATTTTATTATACACTACCATAAATATCTATTTTATTTGTTGTTTTCTAGGTATTTTATGAATTGTACTTTTTTGTTTGATACTTGTTGAACCTTGTACTTTGTTTGTTGACATTATATATTAAGTTATATATATAGAAAGAAAAGTATATTTATATTAAAAATAACTCACAAAAAATATATAATTATTTTAAATATTAATATAACGTGTTCAAATAACTCACATAATATAGAACGCTATTTACGCTACGCGATGTTGAGATCAAAAACGTAACGCATTGCTCGATACGCATTTTAAGACACTGATAATTTTTATACCCATAATAATCTTTTTTTTTTGTCTTATATCTTTATCCTTCTTTAAATCTTCCCAAAAATATTTTTAGTTTATCCTTATCATTATTAAATGTCCCAAAAAAAGATTCGACATATGAGCGTTGGTTTTTATTTCTGATTATAATTTTTGATCCATGATCGATTTAGTGTATGATTGAATTGAGATGTCGAGCGGAGTTTTATAAGCTACCGAATATGAGTTGTGGTGATTGTTGAACTTTTCAAAGAGACAAACGTTACTCTCCTTCAGTATGTGTATTTTATTTTTTATTCCATCAATGATATATGAAATAAACTTTTAATTTATTTATTTTCAGTCTTCATATGTGCATGTGATTTTTTGTTTTGATGAGATTTTCTAAATTCTTGATAATGCACGATTGTTCTGTGTAACTTAGGGTTTATTCCATAAAAATAAAATAATTGTTTAGATGAAATTGACCTTTTTTATTTTTAGAATTCATAATGGTTTGTAATTAAGTTCTTAAAATATTTTATTCTGCGTTTATTTCCGTTATATTCCCCACCAGATTATAGTGCTTATTTTAATTCTTATCGCATACTGATTTCTAGTTTCACGGGTTAGCTACCTAATTTTAAGGTGGAGCATATATTTATTGATTTGTTGATATTATTTACAAGATGAAAATGCATACATTTGAGAATTTCGGGATTATTTAAATAAGTCTCAGATTGTATTTTAATATGATATTACACATTTGGACATACTCTATATTTTGTTCCTTTTCAACTTATTTGAAATATGTGGAATTTTTTTATTATTTGCAAAATATATTTTTATTTTCAATAAAATTTGTTATATATTGTTATCAAATCTAACGTACCCTTATATCTCTTTTTTATTTAAATCTTTCAAATAATATTGTTTTAGAAAAAAAAATTATATTCTTCTCTATTTGTTTTTTTGGTTTTCACAATAAAATAACTATCATTTTGCAATACTTTTTTGGTATAATATTAAAAAGATATTTTATTATACAACAGATAAATACTCAATACCGCCCGCGTCATCAATTTTTAGTAATGGTCAGTTTTATGTTCCAATGTCATATGAGGGTATATCCTCAAATTGATAAACCTGTACCAAATTTTGATAATAGATCTTATTTGAACTCTTGGGTTGTCTTGAACTGTAGAAATGTGCCCTTTAACTCCATGCGTCCAACAGTTACAATCATTAAAACCTTCATTAGCTCTGGTATGAGCTCGTCTGAAAGTTCTTTTTGTTGGAGTCCTGCTGGTGCTTCGTTCGCTTGAAAGTGAGCCTCGACTTCGGCTTGGCCCTGTTCTTTGTCTTGATTATAGTTTATGACCTTTTATTTTGACCAGAACCTTGTTGATTTCCATGAAAACCTTTCTTGTTTCTACGAGCATAAGAGTGGCTTATTTCTTCCGCTTATGTCTCCGTGGATGACCTCCGACTACTGGTGGGATGTTTTTCATCACAATATAGAGGAACTGATTTATTAATTCCTCTTAATCTCTTGTAATTCTTGTGAAGTGTAGCCTGATGACACCATTCTGCTAACTTGGTTTTTAGGAATGACATCCTTCTAGCAACCGTATCCATATTAGGTGTTGGCTTATATTCTTGGATCAACATTTCTCTCCAAGGGCTTAGCATTTTCGCAAAGAAAAGTTACACCGCATCTTCATCGTTCACCTTGGATTTTCATCGGTATTCAGTAAACATCTAGATATATTCGGCTACATAAAAAATATCTCGTAACTCGAAGCAATAGAGGGCTTGTCGATATTTTTTCTCTTCCATTCCCTCGAAATATCATGTGCCGATAAATTTGATTTTGAATAATTTAGCCATATTATCGATTACTCCTAGAAATGAGCCCTGAAGGATCGGTGAAGATCGTGTGGGATACCATTTTAAGGATCATTTATCATGACAATTTTCGTAGTATTCTAAACTAAGTATTAATTTCAAAGGCACGGAGTATTCAGTACATAATTATTAAGCATTAGATACATTGAAAGTAAGTACTCAAATTCTAAACAATGAATTTTGACTTTTCTCCACAAAAGGAGAAACCCATTAAATAGGGACAATTTTGAGTTTTTATAAAATAAGAGAGTGAACATAAAAGTCACATATACATTAAAGACCGGATGATGAATTTATTTATGTAAGGAATGGACCACAAAATAAAATATAAGTTGAAGGTTTATCTTCAGAATTCCCTATTTTAAATGTGTGGATATTATACACGGTACTATCTTTTACTATAATGTGCATAATTATCTCTTTAAAAAGGAGGCTCTTAATGTTAAAGCTATAAAAAAAATTAAAAAGAAAAAAAAACTTACTTTTGGTGACTGACAATATTATATGTTAAAATTCTTTTGATTTCGTTCTATATCCATACTAGTTTACCACCCGCATATTATGCAGGATTTGAAAGAAAGTAACACTCATTGAAAATATTAAAAAAATAATATTGAAAATGGTAAACACAAATCGTAACATTATTTTATATTTACACAAAGATTGTTTTTCACAATAAATAATTTTTACACATAAATTGGAGCATTATTTGTTCTAACTACACTAAAACTGATTTTCACAATAAATATTTTTTAATTATTTTTATTTGGGGGGTCACAAAATTAGTTGTAAGATATAGTAAAATACCTTATACTTGAAAGGAAAAAAAATATTTGAATTTGTAAATATATAAAACATACAACACCCACGTGTCGCATGTAAATATGTGATATAAAAAATTAAAACTTATAAGACACTGATAGTTCTGTTAAAAAATACCGTATATCTAACTTGTAGTATATGTAAATTTATTTTTTTATTATTTTTTTGTTTCCTTTTCTCTCTTTTCTTTCTGCGTAAGATATTCATTTGTTCATAGAGAGATATAATGTATTTATCAATGCATTTTATTGAAATTAGATAAGAAAATTTAGAATGTATTTAATATTTATTTTTCTAGGTGTAATAATTTGTTATTATTAATTTTTGTTGTTGTTGTTTATTTATTTATTTATTTATTTTGCGTAACAATAGTTTTTCATATAAAATTTTAATGTTATTCTCAATGCATTATATTAGAATTAGATATCCAAATTTAAGTTTATATATTTTATATTTATTTATTTTTTTGTAATAATTTTATAGAACTCGTATTTTTATTATATAGAATATTTAAAATTCTAAAAATAAATTTATTTCAACTTTTATTATAAATAAAAATTACTTCAACTTATATAGATTTTTTCTAATTAATGACTTATTTAATTTTTTTATATTAATATAATAAAAGTAAAATATTGAATTAGACAAAATATGATAAAAAAATATTAAATTAGTTAATATACAGTAAAAGAAAAATATTAAATTAAAAAAAATATAATAATAAAAAAATATTAATTTAGATAAAACATATAAAAACATATTAATTTAGGCCAAAGTGGATTGGCAGGCTCGTGCATAGGATGATTATGAACTACGCGGTGCGGTGCATTAGGTAATGTGGTGTCGTGTCTAAGACTCTAAATCCAATTTATATATTTATTTTCTTTCCGCGCAATTATCACGTGCTTTAAAAAAAACAAAAAAAACTCATTATTTTATTTATATAATAAAGGTGTACGGTGCACCTAAAGTCTAAAAGCACAGCAACTTGATAAGCCATAATAATAATTCCATATTCATCCATCCTAACCCCTTTCCCATCCACTTCAACAATTTCTTGCCTAAATTATTTCTGAAAACGAAATATCATTTTTCTGGCAAAAACATGTCGAGTTTCAGACAATTATCCGATGGCCGGAGACAAGGAAAATCACCTGAGAAATCCAATTTTGTTCGGACATGCAATCTTTTAAGTAAATATATTAAGGAAAAAGGAAGTCTACGAACTCTGAATATTGAAATTGGAGGCAAAATTGAGAGCCTTGAAGCTATTGGTAAGATTTTCCTATTTTCAATTTTATGCCAAATTATATAATTTTCTTGGTTTTATTTATCAATGGCTCAGATTCTTGTTGTAGAATAAATACGTTTGGAAAAGAAAATCTTAAATAATCTATTAATTATAGGTATGGTTTTATAAACAAGGATTTTACATTAGATTTTGGAATAGATAATTAATTATTCACTTTTAGGCTTGTAAATAAAATTAATTTTTATTGTTTTTTTCAGTGAAGCCTGGGTCATCTCACTCTGCATCAGCTTGTCCAACAATGGAAATAGTGACAAATAAGGGCAAATTAGTTGAGCCCATAAAAGAACAACAGCCAAACATGGCTCCTGATTCATCAATAAATGCATTGTTTGAAGATGCCTCATATAACACCACAAGGTTATTTCTTTCTCAGCCTGTTAAATTGCAATTTTAGTCTTATAGCAACTGTTATTAGCAATAATAATAGTAATAATGGTCCCCAGAAAGTACAGTTTGTAAAAATTTAAAATACTAGTAGTAATTAAAATTGAGATCTTCATTTTATTTTTATTTTAATTGATTGGTTTTACAAATCGTAATTCAGACCTATTAATGTTCTTATGTTGCTAATCAATCTTGAGGCAATGGCAAATAATTTAATTAGTTTTTTTTAAAGTATTTTTCTTTAATAAAATCAAATGGATCGATTTATTCCAGCAAGGATGCGGCATTGACGGGTGGTCCCAAGGCTTCACAGCTGACAATATTCTACTCGGGCAAGGTGTTGGTGTTCGATGATTATCCGGCGGACAAGGCCAAGGACATAGTGGCATTTGCCAAAAGAGAGAGCTCACAAATGTCTGAGGGCATTTTGTCCAATAGCACTTTGGTGCGTGAAGAGCCGGGCCCGAGCCCGCGAGAAGGGCTTCGACTGCCACGGCCGCAAGCTAGTGGTTCTCATAAGTCTGTTGGCATTTCGTCGAGAGGAGAGGAGCAACGGGTGTTATCTCCGCCGATTGAGACCAATGGTTCTGGTAAGTGGGATTGATAGATAGATAGATAGATAGATAGATAACTAAACAGTTTATTTAGCCTAATAATATTTTTTAAGAAAATTGCACAATATATTGGATTTTATTTAAATAAAATTTGGTAGTGGAATTTTTTAATATTGTTTTTGTTTTTTTGTTATAGATTTGCCAATTGCTAGAAGGTCATCCATTAATCGGTTTCTTGAGAAGAGGAGAGAGAGGTATGCAACTCTTTTCTTTCTTTTCTTTCTTTTTTTTTTTTTTTTGGAAAGAGAGATTGTGTGTAGTAAGAGTTCTTTTTGTTTTTATTATTTCATGAATTTATTTAAATTAAAGAAAAGTGAGTTAGTATATTGGTAAGTAGTGAAAGAATAAATTTTAATTGGTTGAAAAAAAGATAAAAGTGGAAGAAATATATGTCACGTATATATTTATTTTAAGAATAAAGATTTCCTTTTTACTACAATTTTTATTTATTCAAATGCTCATAAATGAATTTTGAAATTGGGTAGATATTTTATCATAGATCCTGTAAATTGGATTTTTATCATATTTCTATTTGGACTTTGGACCCAAAATGAACTAACGTAGTAAATGCATCATATCCATCAACTGGCTCTATATTATTCACATTAAATTATTTCTAGTTTCTATCTTCAACCAAAATATGGTGTACCAATCAATTTTGCTTATTTCTTTGTCATGCAGTTTTAGGTCGTTAATTATTAAATTAGTCTTGAATTAATGCTGATTGCTGACCTAAACAACACATCTTTAATATCACTGAAAAATCCAAACCCTGCTAGACGGCCACCCCTATATACAAGTTAATAAATAAATAGCATAACACCATTTAAATGAATTTACATAGTTTATTTATTTATTTACGTTCTAACTATTTTGTTATTATTATGTCCATTGTTGTAGGGCTGCTGTTAGAGGGCCTTATCAAGTTCAAGAGCAGCCAGCTGCTGCTTCTTCTTCTTCCAAGGGAGATGAACAGCTTGAGCTCAAGTTATAACAATTACTGCCTCAAATAATTAACGTAGAACCTTATGTGCCGATTTTTTTGTGGGTTTGTTTTAAACACTAGTGTACAAGCTTATTTACTGTGATTTTGCTTGAGTTAATTGTTATAGCTAGATTTTTATTTATTTTTTTGAAAAGAATGTGATTCAAGTGTACTAGTGATAATGTGTTATACATCAGTGAAAGTTGACGTTATTTTGCTGGAGTACTAAGCAGATATTGGAATCCGAATGAAAGAGAAATGAAATTGCATTTTCAAGTTTTGGTTTGGGATTTTCTTCTTCTTCTTCTTGTATAGTGGAACTAGTTTTTTTTGTAGTGACATAGGTGACTTAGATGGTGTACATGATCTTCATCAGTCTGACGCTGGTTATTATAATTTTAATATCTTTTTTCAGCTAAATTACCTATGCGGTCGGGAGGCTAGTACATTGAAGTGCGTGTATGTGTTTAATTTAGTCTACGCATCTTCACTTACGTAACATCGATTTATTTAGACATATAAAAACTGATGTCTAAGTCAATGATGTTACTAAAAACCAATGTGAATTCACATCAATTCTTACATCGATTTTTACTACAAAACGATGTGAATTCTCACATCGGTTTTACAAAATCCGATGTGACTTATTATATCGGCGGTTTAGACATTGGTTGAAAAACTAATGTTAAATGTTTGTCATCGGTTTTTTAGAAAGAATGTGGTTTGACATGACTTTTTTTTAAAGCTTGGCCTATTTATTTGTACCCCTACCTAAATAAATAATATTTGAGGCACAATCGCAATCACATTTACACACAATAATTAGGTAATTCCAATAGTTTAACACCATTAAAAAAGTACAATGTTCAAGAGTAATATCATAATGAACTTAGACATACATTTCAAAAATATCAAAGTAACTCAAATCTTGTCCTATCGAATATTCAAAAGTATTTTGTTCTTAAAAAATTTCAAAAATATAATTATAATTATCCAAGATCCCTTCTTACGATCCTAGTCATAAAACTCAATCTTCGATTTTTTATCACAGCAGAATGACCTAGTACTTTTCCTTCTATGTCCCCCCTCCTTGCTTCAAGATATATAAAAGAATTAATAAAAGTTACGCAAAAAGATATAACAATATTGATAGAAAAATGACAACTCTTTAAAACTTTTATCCATTTGAATTACTTAATACCAACTATACATAAATAAATGGACAATAAAAAAAATAGTTTCTCCATTTCTTCCCTACGGAAATAATAATCTCCATTTTAGAACCTCGGTTAGTGTTTTTTCATTTTTCTTTTTAAATCTAGAACAAAGTCCTATTTATGAAATTAATCTTAGTGCACTTAATCTACTTATAGGAAAAGACTATATCTGTCCCTAAATTCCATTCCTATTTCTTTTTTGTTTTTTTTCTTCCTATTATTGGTTCACCAATATTGGGGCGAAGAAAAAACCCAATACCCGTAGCACGATCTGAGTGGCGCTGCCTGTGGTGAACCAGTCTTTAAAATTTTAAAAACATAATAGTCGTTTTATATCCAGATTGGTCGTATCAGCTACTCGATGCGACCTGCTAATATGGATTAGAAAGTTTATTTAAATTTATTTGATTTTATAGGATTTGGTTTATTTCAGCTATGATTTTATGGTTTTGATCGATGCTTGTTTCGGTCGGCGATGGTTATGATTTTTATAGTTTTATGGGCTGACGCTTATTTAGGTCAGTGATGGATATGGTCTTTATGGTTTTATGAGCTGACGCTTGTTTAGGTCGGCGATGGTTATAGTTTTATGGCTTTGATGATTTTATGGGCCGATGCTTGTTTAAGTTGGTGATGGTTATGATTTTATAGATTTCATGGTTATGGGCTAACTCTTGTTTAGGTCGGTGATGGTTATGATTTGTATAGATATGGTTGTATGGTTATGGAATGTGCTGACGCTCTTATTAGGTTGATTGTATGGATATAGTTATATGATTATGAAATGGGCTGATAATTTTATTAGGTTGATGATGAATTGTATGGAATGTGCTGACGCTTTTATTAGGTTGACGATGGTTTGTACGGAGATCGTTTATGGTTTTATGGTTCTGATCGGACACTTATTTAGGTTGGAGATATTATATGGTTATGGTTTAGAATATGGGGGCTAACTATTTATATGGTCTAATTGGTAAGGATAAGGCTATGAGTATGGACACGGTTGGCTCGACATATTTTGGGTCGGATAAATAATTTTTAGCCGACCTGTTTTAGGTCGGGTAAATGGTTTATTGTTAGTATGGAATAATTTTTTGATCGACCTGTTTTAGGTCGGGTAAATGGTTTATGGTTAGGGTATGCAATGGTTTTTTGGTCGACCTATTTTAGATCAGATAAATAGTTTTTTGGCCGACCAATTTTAGGTCGGACAAATATTTTTGACCGACCTGTTTTACATTGGATAAATGGTTTGTTGACCGACCTGTTTTAGGTCAGATAAATGGTATGTGGTTATGGTTATTGTTGAAATATGGTTTCAAGAATATGTGATTTTTTTATAAGTAATGTGTGAATTGCTGAAGTTAGGAGTATAAAGGTGGTTATGTTTTATTTGCATAAGTCTTTATTTTTATATTTTATCTGATTTCGTACCTCAATCAGCTAGAATATGGGGAACTAGATGATACGACATCAAAAATTGACTCGACTATATATGGTAAGAAAGTAACAAAATTTGTAAAAGGGTCTAGGTTCTGGTATATATGGTAATGTGATTTTATATGGTTATGGGGCCCCGACAGGTCGGTAGCATGGTCATAATAAGGTTTTATGATTTTTATGAAATTAAGAAAAGAAAGAATTCTAATATGAGAATATTCCCCTTATTACGTAGATCGATTATAATTCGGAGATTTAATACACAACACTAGTTAGCATAATTTCGAGTATAACTTTCTTGATTTAAATTCATAAAATATAAGAAACACTTTCCCAATTTGTTCTATATTTAGAGATCAGGAATTACTGAGAGTTGAAAGATTTGCGAAATTTGACCAAAAAGCCTGATTATTTTTTTCCAAAAGATGTCCAGTCAAGCAATACAATATTGAAACAGAAATAGCAAATTAGTTCAATAGTTTCATTCACCTAATTGAAATTGATTAAAAGAGCATCTAAAAGGTCAGTTTCTCTCAATCATAAGCATATAGTAAGCGACAGATACTATAATCAGCAAGAATAAGATAGAAATAAATGGATTAACAGCTTAATTCCTTGTTACCTTGCCTCATCTAATAGATAGACATGGCCACATTAAGTTTATTAACGTCTAATTGGTAACATGTGAATAAAAGATGTATTCGAATAATATAAATTATAATCAACAGAATTAATAAATATAGATAACAAGATGATAAAATAAGTGATATCATAGAATAATCATTTTGTAATTATTGGGCGATTAGTAAACAAAGATAAAAAGTAAAGATCTAAGATACAATTAAACACACCAATTTACTCCTCCCACGTGCATCCAAAACCCAAGAGTCGAAATATATGTAAATAAATTGGGTTTCAATTTAATTTTTAAAAAAATGGTTGTCTATCAAAATTACAAAATATAACACCTTGATATTTGATTCCATTTTCTAAATTGCACCCTCCATAGTTGTAATACCTTAACTCTTTAAGTGTGTAATTGTATGAGTAAATTTTGCAATTTAAATCCTGTAATTACATGGGTATGGCTAAATTGCTCCATTTACTAACAAATATTTTCCAAAGATTCATTTAAAATCTAGACGGTAAAAATATTTTACACAAGCCGTACAATTTGATTAGAAGCCTGTGAGTTTGAAGAGTAATTTATTTACCTTTTGCCTCTCTTCTAAATCAATGTGATCGAATTTGCACTCGATATTGCTATCTCTCTATAGCTGTTGATGTAATAAATAAGTTGGTCAATCACAGAGCCCCTCTCCATGTGCTTCTTGAAGCGTCTCTATTGAATAATAATAATAATAATGATAATAATAATAATAATAATAATAACCGTTGACTACAAAAACCTTGACATACATTCTCATCTGTTGGTCAGATGAGAAGCCTTCTTTATCTTAGATCTTGGCATTCACATTGTTAATTGGCCTAAAGGGTTTGGGTGTGAAGCTTAAAGGAGCGGTTTTTTTTTTCTACTGACGGCGGGGGAGCGGGTTAGGGAGTTAATAGAATGAGAGAATTTTTGAGGTGAAATTTATTTTAATAATTTAATATTTTTTTAAATAGAAACTTTCACATCGGTTTTCCTATTTAGCCGATGTGAAAAATGTTTGAATCACGTCGATTTTTTAATAACTGACGTGCATTTATTTTTAACATTGGTTTTTTATAACCGACGTAAAAGCTTTTTAACATCATTTTTTTATAACGAATGTTAAATACTCATTTTTGTAATAGTGAAATCCTATAAGATTAGACTTTTCATTAAAATATTATTTAATCATAAAATCAAAAGAGTTGTAAATCGAAACCATGTCTAGTAACCAATAATCTCTCATATTTATCTTCAATATATAATATATTATTTTGTTTGTTTTGTTATTAATTATTACATTGATATTTGAGTTTCTAAATAAAATACTTTGATCAAGGTACTTAATTACTTAGTCTATGTGGATACAACCTTGTTCAACCATAACTACGATTGAACCCTGAACACTTGTGGTGGTAAAATTAAGAGCGAACATACATACATACATACATACATACATACATACATATACATATTAGGAGGCGTGTTCCCCAATGATTAGGGTTTTCTGTCTCTTATACGTGTGAATCCTCGTAAATTAGGAGATCAAATCCAAAAAGGGGTTCTTAGGGCGCGATTGGAAATGGAAAATATTCTCTCACCCTATCTAGGGAAAAAAAAAAGGCCCAATAAATGAATGGATATGGGCCAAAAAACTTTCATAATGATGGATAGTGCTTACTTTGTGGGGAGGAATGAGATTCTTGCGTGGACCAACGCCAGGCTTCAGCTTAATCTTTCTCGTGTGGCAGAGGTCAATTAAATAATTGAGTAAATAAAGAAGAAAAATCCCATTTCCCTGTATCAGCTTCAAGAAATATTCGATGCTTATTGGAATTCGCCTTATACTGTGCCTCTTGAGCCTTTAGAAGATGGCCATGCTTATTCAAGCTGATGGGTGTATTTTAATTTCAGTAAATTTGGGGAGCATCCAATGATGGAGAATTGACTTTAATTTTATTTCATTTCTTATTATTTCACTCCAAAAAAAATAAAAAAAATCCCATTTCTCTATTTCCTTATTATTTCTGGGTTGTTCTCTGTTTCAAAATAAAATGTGATAATTTTATGGTTCTTGTGATTTTTGAGTTATTTATGACACAGTTGACTATGAAAATTCCATCTTTCTGCTCTCATAAAGATTATTGATGGGTCTCTTTCTTTGTGGAACATTTTGGATTCTCAGGAGGCTTCTTCATTTTATTTTATTAATTTTTTTTATAAAAAGTAAAGGTTAATTTATTGCTTTTACCCCTCTTTATTATTTCACACTTTTAATTATTTAAACAAAAAGGATATTATGGTCATTTGATACAATTATAACACTAATCATTTTTCTTAATCTCCGTAAAATGGTCAACTTTGACAAATAGAATGGGACATAGGATTTGACAGGATTTGAATTAGTTGTTGCTTTTACTTTTAGGATATTTTTTGTATTTGAGGTGGATAAGTAAGTGTAGATATGCTTTTTTTTTTTTTTTAAGAAACTGGTCTACTCCCCTTGAATTTGTACCTTAATTCAACCAAAGTAGGGGAGGTAGCTGATATAGCATCCATGTTAGCTCAACTATTTGTGTACCTAATAACCAGTGTTGGGCGCGGTTCGGATTGCAAAAATCTCTCACTTTTGGGACAACTCCAATTAGACAAGGGGAACGTTAAGAGACAATCGTGTTTATAGGTTGCTGGGACGTCGGACCCAGGTCGGCCATTTCCCTTAGGAGGGATAGCTTGATTGAGAGGAGAGCTCTGTAAACAATTGATAAATCAACCTTCAGAAGAGTTATATCGAACAGGCTTGAAGGTTCTGGATACGCTGAATATGTATTTTGGTAATAAAATATCTCATATTAGGGGAAATATTTGAATCTCAGCTGGGGTAAAGAAATAAGGGTGCGATTGGAAACCCTTTCGTTCATTTTCGTTTCGTTTCGTTTCATTAGAAAATAGTAAAAATAAAAATTTTAGGGAGATAAAAAATTTTGGGGAGATAATGATTGGATATAAGTAATTTGGTGGTGAAGAAAAAAAACACAACAA
>BMAC01000110.1:1807738-1830303 GCA_014905375.1 Phtheirospermum japonicum
AGCTTGAATAAGCATGGCCATCTTCTAAAGGCTCAAGAGGCACAGTATAAGGCGAATTCCAATAAGCATCGAATATTTCTGAGCTAAAGGGAAATGGGATTTTTTTTCTTTATTTACTCAATTATTTAATTGACCTCTGCCACACGAGAAAGATTAAGCTGAAGCCTGGCGTTGGTCCACGCAAGAATCTCATTCCTCCTCACAAAGTAAGCACTATCCATCATCCCAATTTTCGCCGCCATTGTTATATGTGCCAAGAAATGTAGATCAAAAACCCTTTATATCTCCTCACAAAATATTTCAAGATTTCTGTATTTATATATGCAAATGTCCTTGTATATGCTTTTTTTGGGTTTTGTCTACCCACAGAAAAGGAAAGAGTGAATCGGCGGCTGACGGAGATGGAGATGGCGATGGCGATGGATGATGTGGAAATCGGCGGAAATATTGAAAAATGAGCCGAATTTTTTTTTTCAGAATTTTGTTTAAGAAATTTCGTGGAGTGAATGAAAGTTTTTTTGCCCATATCTATTCATTTATTGGGCCTTTTTTTTTTTTTCCTAGATAGGGTGAGAGAATATTTTCCATTTCCAATCGCGCCCTAAGAACCCCTTTTTGGATTTGATCTCCTAA
Source organism: Phtheirospermum japonicum (assembly GCA_014905375.1). Taxonomy (NCBI): domain Eukaryota; kingdom Viridiplantae; phylum Streptophyta; class Magnoliopsida; order Lamiales; family Orobanchaceae; genus Phtheirospermum; species Phtheirospermum japonicum. The sequence goes on from BMAC01000110.1 coordinate 1,808,372, forward strand.
TTTACGAGGATTCACACGTATAAGAGACAGAAAACCCTAATCATTGGGGAACACGCCTCCTAATATGTATATGTATGTATGTATGTATGTATGTATGTATGTATGTTCGCCTCTTAATTTTACCACCACAAGTGTTTCAGGGTTCAATCGTAGTTATGGTTGAACAAGGTTGTATCCACATAGACTAAGTAATTAAGTACCTTGATCAAAGTATTTTATTTAGAAACTCAAATATCAATGTAATAATTAATAACAAAACAAACAAAATAATATATTATATATTGAAGATAAATATGAGAGATTATTGGTTACTAGACATGGTTTCGATTTACAACTCTTTTTGATTTTATGATTAAATAATATTTTAATGAAAAGTCTAATCTTATAGGATTTCACTATTACAAAAATGAGTATTTAACATTCGTTATAAAAAAATGATGTTAAAAAGCTTTTACGTCGGTTATAAAAAACCAATGTTAAAAATAAATGCACGTCAGTTATTAAAAAATCGACGTGATTCAAACATTTTTCACATCGGCCTAAATAGGAAAACCGATGTGAAAGTTTTCTATTTAAAAAAATATTAAATTATTAAAATAAATTTCACCTCAAAAATTCTCTCATTCTATTAACTCCCTAACCCGCTCCCCCGCCGTCAGTAGAAAAAAAAAACCGCTCCTTTAAGCTTCACACCCAAACCCTTTAGGCCAATTAACAATGTGAATGCCAAGATCTAAGATAAAGAAGGCTTCTCATCTGACCAACAGATGAGAATGTATGTCAAGGTTTTTGTAGTCAACGGGTTATTATTATTATTATTATTATTATCATTATTATTATTATTATTCAATAGAGACGCTTCAAGAAGCACATGGAGAGGGGCTCTGTGATTGACCAACTTATTTATTACATCAACAGCTATAGAGAGATAGCAATATCGAGTGCAAATTCGATCACATTGATTTAGAAGAGAGGCAAAAGGTAAATAAATTACTCTTCAAACTCACAGGCTTCTAATCAAATTGTACGGCTTGTGTAAAATATTTTTACCGTCTAGATTTTAAATGAATCTTTGGAAAATATTTGTTAGTAAATGGAGCAATTTAGCCATACCCATGTAATTACAGGATTTAAATTGCAAAATTTACTCATACAATTACACACTTAAAGAGTTAAGGTATTACAACTATGGAGGGTGCAATTTAGAAAATGGAATCAAATATCAAGGTGTTATATTTTGTAATTTTGATAGACAACCATTTTTTTAAAAATTAAATTGAAACCCAATTTATTTACATATATTTCGACTCTTGGGTTTTGGATGCACGTGGGAGGAGTAAATTGGTGTGTTTAATTGTATCTTAGATCTTTACTTTTTTATCTTTGTTTACTAATCGCCCAATAATTACAAAATGATTATTCTATGATATCACTTATTTTATCATCTTGTTATCTATATTTATTAATTCTGTTGATTATAATTTATATTATTCGAATACATCTTTTATTCACATGTTACCAATTAGACGTTAATAAACTTAATGTGGCCATGTCTATCTATTAGATGAGGCAAGGTAACAAGGAATTAAGCTGTTAATCCATTTATTTCTATCTTATTCTTGCTGATTATAGTATCTGTCGCTTACTATATGCTTATGATTGAGAGAAACTGGACCTTTTAGATGCTCTTTTAATCAATTTCAATTAGGTGAATGAAACTATTGAACTAATTTGCTATTTCTGTTTCAATATTGTAATTGCTTGACTGGACATCTTTTGGAAAAAAATAATCAGGCTTTTTGGTCAAATTTTCGCAAATCTTTCAACTCTCAGTAATTCCTGATCTCTAAATATAGAACAAATTGGGAAAGTGTTTCTTATATTTTATGAATTTAAATCAAGAAAGTTATACTCGAAATTATGCTAACTAGTGTTGTGTATTAAATCTCCGAATTATAAATCGATCTACGTAATAAGGGGAATATTCTCATATTAGAATTCTTTCTTTTCTTAATTTCATAAAAATCATAAAACCTTATTATGACCATGCTACCGACCTGTCGGGGCCCCATAACCATATAAAATCACATTACCATATATACCAGAACCTAGACCCTTTTACAAATTTTGTTACTTTCTTACCATATATAGGTCGAGTCAATTTTTGATGTCGTATCATCTAGTTCCCCATATTCTAGCTGATTGAGGTACGAAATCAGATAAAATATAAAAATAAAGACTTATGCAAATAAAACATAACCACCTTTATACTCCTAACTTCAGCAATTCACACATTACTTATAAAAAAATCACATATTCTTGAAACCATATTTCAACAATAACCATAACCACATACCATTTATCTGACCTAAAACAGGTCGGTTCAACAAACCATTTATCCAATGTAAAACAGGTCGGTCAATCACTCCACGAAATTTCTTAAACAAAATTCTGAAAAAAAAAATTCGGCTCATTTTTCAATATTTCCGCCGATTTCCACATCATCCATCGCCATCGCCATCTCCATCTCCGTCAGCCGCCGATTCACTCTTTCCTTTTCTGTGGGTAGACAAAACCCAAAAAAAGCATATACAAGGACATTTGCATATATAAATACAGAAATCTTGAAATATTTTGTGAGGAGATATAAAGGGTTTTTGATCTACATTTCTTGGCACATATAACAATGTTTGTTGTGTTTTTTTTTTTCACCACCAAATTACTTATATCCAATCATTATCTCCCCAAAATTTTTTATCTCCCTAAAATTTTTATTTTTACTATTTTCTAATGAAACGAAACGAAACGAAAATGAACGAAAGGGTTTCCAATCGCACCCTTATTTCTTTACCCAGCTGAGATTCAAATATTTCCCCTAATATGAGATATTTTATTACCAAAATACATATTCAGGTATCCAGAACCTTCAAGCCTGTTCGATATAACTCTTCTGAAGGTTGATTTATCAATTGTTTACAGAGCTCTCCTCTCAATCAAGCTATCCCTCCTAAGGGAAATGGCCGACCTGGGTCCGACGTCCCAGCAACCTATAAACACGATTGTCTCTTAACCGTTCCCCTTGTCTAATTGGAGTTGTCCCAAAAGTGAGAGATTTTTGCAATCCGAACCGGCCCAACACTGGTTATTAGGTACACAAATAGTTGAGCTAACATGGATGCTATATCAGCTACCTCCCCTACTTTGGTTGATTAAGGTACAAATTCAAGGGGAGTAGACCAGTTTCTTAAAAAAAAAAAAAAAGCATATCTACACTTACTTATCCACCTCAAATACAAAAAATATCCTAAAAGTAAAAGCAACAACTAATTCAAATCCTGTCAAATCCTATGTCCCATTCTATTTGTCAAAGTTGACCATTTTACGGAGATTAAGAAAAATGATTAGTGTTATAATTGTATCAAATGACCATAATATCCTTTTTGTTTAAATAATTAAAAGTGTGAAATAATAAAGGAGGGGTAAAAGCAATAAATTAACCTTTACTTTTTATTGAGAAAATAATAAAGTAATAATGATTCTCTCTTGAAAATCTAAATGCGACAGATAAAACAAAAAACAAAAATTCAAATTGCGACAGATAGAATGGGATGGAGGGATTAATATTTTTCCAATGTTTTTTATTCCTCCACTACTTCATCTTCCACCTTTATCATTTTCACATTTATTCTGAATATACCTTACGACAGAATCTCTCTCATTCCCTAAAAACTTTCATTCGAGAAATATTATCATCCTCTATTGATTTCAAGTGATTTTCCAATCAGATTCATCATCAACACACGTTCATCCCTTTCTTCAAATGAAAATGGGAATAAGTATGTTATTCCTCCACTGCAAGTCCTCCTGGAATTTTCTATTTTCATATATATCATCATGGCATATATATGAATACACATGTATTGATTACCCCGTTGATTTCTTGTTTGATGTTTGTGTGCTTTCTTACGTATAGAATCTGCACCCGTAGATCCCAAAAACCTTAGTAGAGACCTAATTTTAAATCCTGCCACCGATTTGAACACCTCGTTTGAACCGAACCCTATTGCCCTTACACCTGTTAGGATACATATTTCCACCATAGCTAGTAGTCTCTAGGATGAACCTGAAGATGATATTACCTGGGAAGAGCTATTTGGTTTCTTAGCTAACTCTAACACCACCCCCAAACCAAAACCCCCCAATTCGCATAGTTGTTTCGAGACCATCTTCTAGCTCATTAGCGACTTCTTCAGAACCTAAGAAAACCTTATCTCTGTAGTATCTTCAGTCGAAAATGACGAGCTCTAGCCAAGTTATGTGCAACTAAGATACTGGCTAAAAAAAACCCTACATCCTATGGTGTATTAACATTATCATAGAGCTAACATGTCCACCTGACTATATAGAGATTCAGGATACCAAAAACCTAACTAAACAACCTAATAAGCCTCCAGTTGGTTGCTTGACCTTCTACATAGATCAACTAACTGCGGGTCTTAGGTTTCCAATTCCTGGTTTTCTTGCCCAAGTATCATGTAGGTACAACTTTCCCCCCAACCAACTAGCTCCAAATTCCATCCGTGTTTTGATAGGTTTATACATACTATGTCATTATTATGAAATAGAACCTAAAGTAGATTTGCTCTTTTACTATTATAACCTTAAATTCCAGGAGGGTCGTTTTATCTAACTTCCAAGGGCCAAGTTTAATTTTTTGGTGAGGTCCCCAATAAAGTTACTAGTTGGCAAAGTAAACACATTTTTGTTAAGAAGATGAACCTTACGCCTTTTCAGCTTACCAACGAACTATAACTCCCCACCTTGTAGCCAAAGAAGAAACGCCCCCTAATGTTCAAATTTCCCAATGGAATTGGAGACCTTTCAACATCGCATGCTTGACCGAGAGTTAATGCATTTTATCCCAATATGGGCTAAGTAGGCAAATTTTGGAGCCTTTTAATAATTTGAGTACGGTTATATACATAAAAAGCATGTAAACCCATTTATGAATAATCATGATAACTAACCTAAATTTTTTATTGTGAAGAGAAGATTTTTAGGAATTTTCAAGTCAATAGGGAAACCAAGACTACAACTGCTCAGAAGGTAATCAAGATGAGGTTCCCATCTCCATGACTCATGCATTAACCTACCAGCCCACCAAAGAACTATCGAGATCTTCTGCTACTGATTAACACGAATTAGTCTTGATTTTATTTAGTATTTTAGTTCGTTTTTATTATTGTTTTTGGTGAAAGTTAGATAGATTGAGCATATTTTCGTATTTTCTAATCTCCAACTTGTTTTATCGTAATTTAATTATAATTAATTATTTTATATTTATTTTAGGTATTTTTAAGTATTTAAGTTTGGAAGTTGTCAAGGGTGGGAGTACGAGTGGAGATTCAGCGAAAACGGGCCGCGATTTGAAGAATATGAAGCTGCCGACTTTCTATAACGGTTTTTCTTATAAAACCGTTATAGTATCCCTGGCCGAGCACTGCCGACCAAGCCCTGCCGAGCGCTGCCGACTGCTGCCCGCGTCGCTCGACCAGTCCGCCCGCGTCGACCAGTTTACGTCGGTTGACGCCAGAACCGTTATAGAATCCCTGATCGACACCAATGCCCCCGAACTCTCAGTCGCGTCGATCCGAAACGCGTCGGTTGACGCCCGATCGACGCGACTGCCAAAAAACGCGTTTTTAAGGGTTTCTTACTGCCCAAGACTTCCCACAACTATAAATACCCTATGTATTTCGGTTTTTTATATACATAATCATAATCCTAGGTTTTTAAGGCCTCTTAGAGGCTAACAACCCCAACGAGTGCCGTTTAATTTCGTAGTTACTTTTCATAATTCTTAGATTTAAATTCTTAGACTTTATATTAATTTGGATTAGCTATTATATAATTTAGATTCAAGATTTCTTCACCAAAACGCTGCGGTTCGACTTAGTTTAATAGTAAGTAATTATTCTCTTTGCTTTTTAATTTAGATTACATGTTTTCAATTAGTTTAATTAATTATTGCTTCCATGACGAACCGTGATTGTGATTTTGTTGGATTTATTATGTTGATTGTTTTAGGCTAGATTTTATGGGTCTACGGCCTAGATTCGTTGTGAACCATCAATTGGGTTTTCCCAAGAGATCATGGAGACGAATCGAAACTCTAGAACCCTAGTTTTCTTAAATCGTTTTAAATTCTTTTAATTAATAATAATTTCTATACTTAATTTAATTGCTCTTAGATAAATCAATGTTAGGTTTTAGATAATTAATTCTTAGCTTAAATAATCTTAGATTTAATTAATTAGTTCATAACTTAGATAATCTTTAGATATAATTAGTTTAATAAATTCTAGTTCTTAAAACAAATCAAACAAAATCCCATTCATGTGTTATTTTTCTTTATTTTCTTTTTCGTGAAAACAAACACAAGAGGAACTTCCGAATCTAGCTTTCCTTTGAGATCGACACGAGTCAACTTACCCACCTACAAGTGATCCCGTACTCTTGCGGGCGAACTTTTTAAAATTGACAACTTTAAATAAAAATAGGTGCGAAAAAGTTCGAATTAGCTACCCCTCGTCCTACCGAGGTTCTAGTAGACCTTCTCATTATAGCTCCTCCTCCACAGGTTCTTGAGGTTCCTTCTATCCCAAGGCAGCTCACAAGCTTAAGGGTACCCAACAAGTCTTTAAATGACACAAGACGGTGGAGATTTCTAGCTCAAAATTAGGCGAGGAAGAACTTATCAATAGTACTTTAGAGTGTATAGACAAATTTCCTTACTCTTGTGAATGAGTAGATACTGCCTCGAGACCTGGAGAAGTTAGGTGAGCTGGGCAAGGATGAAAAGATCGATAGCGCCTCGCAGCTTCCGGGACATTTATATGTACAATTTCTTTTAATTGTTAAACTATCATCTTGAAAATAAACTCACATGTATATCTTTACAGTTTATTCCCACTTTTATGTCATTGGAGAATGATATAAAATGCAATGAAGCTAACATCTAGAAAGGTCGGGTAACCACTTTGGAGGTGAAAATCGACATCTTACAATATGAAGAAAAAACTTTAAAGAAGGAGCTAAATCTCGAACAAGAAAAGATGGGAATTGGAGACAAAGAACTCCCACCTCACATTCCTAAAGGATGAGATAGCTCATCTAAAGGCTGATAATGACAAGTTAAAAGTTACACAAGAGGATGTACGTTGACATTGAAAAGATAAATGCGTGCTTGAAGTTCGATGCACTTTCTCAAAAGTTAGGTCGATTAGACCTTTATAGAGCAGTACCGTCTGCAGTTACTTCAAAGACATCACAACTCGATAGCATACCTTCAGTGTTTAGGTGAGGCTTGCAGGGAGTACTTTTATCCTGATTTGGACCGAGCTGAAGGTCTATTAAAGAAGGCAAACATAAGATATTCTTTCAACATGGAGAAACAGCTGAAGGTCTTTCTCCACCTACGGGCTTTGAAGGTGATGACTCTCTTCCTCTAACCTATGCTTGGTAGCGACCAGCTGTAGCAGATGCCATGATGAAGGATTAGCTCGTCCATGAGATAGAATCTCCCCTAGAGCTTATGGTCCTAACAGGCCTTGATGCAGCTACGACGAGCTCACCAGCCGGCCCTCCACCTGCTCTTACCATCTAATCTTGTATTTTCTTTTATTTGTATTAAGACAATTAGCTTTTATGTAATTTTGCAACTTTATTTCATTGGCTCGTCTTAGTAAATGATGCTTTTTATATCAACTTTCATTAATAACTTATTATTATGTTTCAACATATGTTAAGCACATCACCTTTAACATTACTACCATATATTCTCCAAAGAGCAATCCATACATTAATCTTAATAAGTAAATCAAATCATTAAGGAATAAACAAGCACTCAAGTAATTCCTTATGGACAAAATTATTAGCTTTAGGTATAACTCATATACTCCCTCACAAGTGTATAAAAATATATAAAGATAGTCATTATCAAAACATATATTGCAGAACGTACCTCTTACCATTTAGCTCCTCCATCTTTCTAGTCGTGGGGTTATTATTCCTCCAAAAGTAAACCATGTAACCCATCATAATCAATTAAATTTAAAATAAAACTCAATCTTTTTCTTAGCTTATCATCCCCTCATTCGACCTCATCAAAGCAGCGAATATAGTACATACATTACTCAAGCGTCACAGCCATGACTCGACCACGTCCATGTTTGACCTTATTAATGCATCGAATAGGATACACACATTACTCGAGATTCATAGTCACATCTACAACCTCATCCACATTTGACCTCATCAAAGCATTGAATATGATGCATACATATTACTCGAGCATTGCAGCCACAACTCAACCTCGTCAAAGCGTCGAATATGATACACACCTTACTCGAGTGTCGCAGCTACAACTCGACCTCGTCCATGTTTAACCTCATCAAAGCATCAAATAAGATACATAAATATTACTCGAGCATCTCAGCAATAGCTCGACCTCGTCAAAGCATCGAATATGGTACATACACATCACACAAGCACCGCAACGATAGCTCGACCTCATTTGAACTCATCATAGCTTCGAATATGATGCACACATTACTCGAGCGTCACAGCCAAAACTTGACCTCATCCACATTCAACCTTGCCAAAGCATTGAATATGATACACATACTCAAGCATCACAACCACAGCTTGACCTCATCCACGTCCAACCTCGTCAAAGCATCAAATAGGATACATACACATTACTCGAGCGTCGAAGGCACAACTTGTCTTCGTCCTTGCTCAACCTTGTCAAAGCATTGATAGGATGCATGCACATTACTCGAGTGTCACAACCACAACTCAACCTCACCAACATTCAACATCATCAAAGCGTCAAATAAGATACACACATTACTCGAGTGTCGCAGCCACAACTCGACTTCTTCTATATTTAAACTTATAACGAATGAGATGGAAAGAGGTATGGTGTGAAAGATGCCTAATTTTACAAAAGAGGTGAATCACATTGATTCTAGAATCAAGTTCTTGAAGGCCAAATTATATGTCATTTCTAAAACATGTAAGCAAATTTGCTGTGCTTGGAATTATGAATAAAATAAGATATAATGTGAGAGTACATAGTATGACGAATGGGTCAAAGTAATCGTACGCCAATTATTATTTTTTCTTCATATACTTTGTATATGTTATGCTTATTCTATAGTCTTATTATGATGTCATATCTTATAGAGCACAAAGATGTTAAGGGAATATATAATGTATCATTCTCACAAATGAGGAGCTTAGTTATTGTATATGACAAAGATAGAGCAACCTAGCTTATTGCAGAAGAACTTATAGTTGCTTCATAAGAACACAACTAATGTTGACTTTGATTTTTCATTACAGATGATAGTGCCAACAATGATGATGAATTTGAAGGTAAATCAACGTCTCAACAAACCACAATCTGATTATTTTAGTTCCAAGAAAGAAAATAAAACAATCATATAGAAAAATTAATTTTAAAAATAAAAAGAAAAAAACTAAGAAGGTTGCACATGCCCAAAATGTTGAATTATACTTCAAATAGGTGAAAGAGTTGGAATTTATGAACAATGTCAATTCTCACTTTGAATCAAGGTAAATCTTTGAAGATGCCACGAGTTTTTGAGAAGTTGGGCAAATATGAGTTTAATGATAAAGACAAATTTAAAGCGGCCCAAGACATTTGTGAAAATGTTGGGAATGTTGAGCTGTTGTTCAGTTTGAACTCTCTTGAAGTACGTTATTATGTGCTCACTTTCTTGTATTTGGAGCTCTTCATTTGTTTTAAAAATATGCAAACCACAAAGACCTGCAGGTTGTAATTTGGAGTTGTGTAAATAGTCTTAAAATATGTGCAAATCACTTCCACTTTTGTTCTAAGAGCAGATTTAGATTTTATTCTAATCTAATGTTAAATATATTTTTTGTTTTAACATTTGGGTGTAGTTTGTCTAATTGGTCGTCTCAATAAAAATTCAATGCTAAAGATATTCATCACACATAACATTCATATTTAACACATAAAATACATATATTTATCGCACATAGCATCCATATTTATCATACATAAAATATAATTATCAATACGATCATATTCATCACACATAACATCTATACTCATCAAACATTAAATACATATTCATTACACATAACATTCATATCTGCTATACAAAATATTAAAATGAGAACTGGGTGCACCAAGTATTATGCACCCGGGTGCATGGTATAATTTATCGTCACATTTCATACATATTTTAGAGTATCTATTTTTATAAAAGTGAAAAGAAAATAAATAATTAGTTTATGAACTTTTAGGGGCTGTTTGGACTAGGTTTCGTTGGAATTCAGAATTCTGGTATTCAAAATCTTGAGTATTTAGAATTTTGTAAATAGTAAGAATTGTGATGTATATGTATGTTATGTGATTAATGCGTATATTCTGTACAATGAATATGACTTATGACAAAAATAAAATTTTCAATACAATAATATTCATTATATAAAATATACATATTCATCACATAATGAAAAACGGGCACACTATAAATTCTGCACTCTTGTGCATGATATACATCCCCCTTTGTGATTGTTGGAGGGCATAAAATTTGAACATTTTAATAAATAAAATATTTTATTCTTAATTCAAATATATAGTTCCTAAATTCCATTCATCATATAGACATGTACATAAATAATTTCAGATGCCTCATTAGATTTAATGGAAGACTATGATGAGAATGATATTTAACCTTCAAATTTTGAGATCGAAAAGCTATGACGATGAGAATGGGGCAAATCTTTGCTTCACATTTAAGCTATGAGGACGAGAATGGTTTGTAAATTGTTCTTTTGGCTGACAACATACAGTGAATTGTAATTGATATTTAGTGTCAATTTAGTCTATTTTTCAGGCTTATTCATATCATTCAAAATCAAATTCTATTATTTCTGTCAACTTAAAACAACAAACTTTTTGCATTGGAAATATCATGAGAATGACTTCAAAAAAATAGTGTTATGACATAGTATATTTAATAAGGGTATGTACGGCATCTCGTGCTTACTAAACTCGAAAGGGCGAGGATGAAATTTAGTACTAATAAGTATAATAACCATATGAATATTGTGATTATTTATGCTTTCATTTTGGAAATCTTGAAAATAAGAGGGAATAGTGATTAAAAAATTTTGAATGAAGAATGAAAATTTGAGATAAAAATATAATGATTAAAGTTAATATAATATAAAATAGTAAAATAATGATTGAAATGGATTGGTAGTTAAAATTATATGAGTGGAATAACAGTAAGAAAATTGAAAATTTTGTATAATAATAATTGATGATTAAATGATTTATTTTTAAATATGAATTGAAACGATGGGAGGGAGTAAAACTTGAGAGTGATATAAGAACATAGGGTGCATTTGGATATCATTTACTTCGAGGACATATCTCATGTTAGGCCAAAAATTGTAGATACGTAATTAGATGTACATATCATCTTGAAGTGCGGTCACCTCATTTTGAGAAGATAATAATAATAATAATAATAATAATAATCGAACACCACTGCCAACTCTGCCGGTGGAAGAGATTTTCCGGCTATTGCCCATTTTTTTGGTGAGTTTTTTAAAATTGTTTTTACCAATTTTTTCAAAAACATAAAATAAGAAAACTTCTTAATTTTTTGGCTATAAAATAAAATATTCTCTTGAAATTTTTTGACATAAAATAAGAAAATTTCTTACGTGTTCAAAGATAAAATAATAAAGCTTTACTAAAAGTAAAAATAAATAAATTGGACATTAAGTAAAAAAAATTGCAATTAAGTAAGAATTTTTTGCTATCATCAAGTAAAAAAATTTCCATTAAACATAACAATATTTAACTATCAAGTAAAATATTTTATTGTAAAAAAATAAAAAGTAATTATATTTAATAAGTAAGAAACACTTAACAAAATTTAACATTACGTGGATTCTTTTTCTAATAAAAGTTTTTTTCCATCAAGTGAGGAATTTTTAGCATCAAGTAAAAAAAATTGGGAAGAAAAAAAACCTCGCCAAAATATTTTCTGATTGGCATGACTAGGGCTGCAAACGAGTCGAGCGACTCGCGAGCAACTCGAGTCAAAGCTCAGCTCGAGCACGTCACTAATAAGCTCGCGAGCTCGACGAGCTGCTCGATTATGTGTGAAATTACTAAAATATCCCTATTTAATAGTATTAACTACAAAAATACCGTAATTTTATTAGATTTAAAACCAAAAAACTCGAGCTCGACAAGTTCGAAAGATTGCTGCTCGAGCATGGATAAAAAAACAGTCAATCCGACTCGAAATCGTAAAAGCTCGACTCGACTCGATTCGTTTGCAACCCTAGGCATGGCGACAGAGACGACAGCAAAAGGCAACCATTCTGCCGCCGATACTATATTATTATTATTCAAATAAATGCACACAAATGGATAAAAATAATGTATATGAAATGAAAATATAGAATACAAGGAATGATAAATTAATCTATATATATATTAAAGCAGAGGTCTGGAGAGAGAAAAAAATATGAGTGAAATGCCACGTAGGATTATTTTCTTTTTTTAGTTATGTAGGAATTTTATTAACATAATTATATAGATACCTTATTTAATATTATTATGATTTGGTTTCTTTTTTTAATTAAAAAGCCACCTTAGATTAGTTTTCTGTTTTAATTATGTAGGAATTTTCTTAACATAATTAGAATAGATACTCTAATTAATATTAAAATAATAAGAATTAATATTATATATATACTTATATACATGGAATGCCACGTAAATGCCACGTAGGATTATTTTCTTTTTTTAGTTATGTAGGAATTTTATTAACATAATTATGATAGATACCTTATTTAATATTATTATGATTTGGTTTCTTTTTTAATTAAAAAGCCACCTTGGATTAGTTTCCTATTTTAATTATGTAGGAATCTTCTTAACATAATTAGAATAGATACTCTTTTTTTAGTTATGTAGGAATTTTATTAACATAATTATGATAGATACCTTATTTAATATTATTATGATTTGGTTTCTTTTTTTATTAAAAAGCCACCTTGGATTAGTTTTTTCTTTTAATTATGTAGGAATCTTCTTAAAATAATTAGAATAGATACTCTAATTTATATTAAAACTAGTTTGTTTTTTCACCCGTGTGATGCACGGGGTAGAAAGTTAAATATAGAAATGCAAGTTGTATTAATATTATTTTTATTATTATTTAATATGTGGATAAATAAATAAATAGAGAGATAGAGATTGAGAGAAATAACTAAAAAATCCATACTTGATAAATTATAGATCATACGGTAGTGAATACTTCTTTATACACCACATTATTGGTCATGTTCGATCCCGAATCGTCATCACCACAAACTAATATCTTCAATACCTTTCGATGGGTGACACGCGACACGGCAACATATAACTGACCATGACTGAACACGAAATTCTTCAAATAAAGGCCGACGTTCGAGAGCGATTGACCCTGACTCTTATTTATCGTCATCGCATATGAAATCATGAGCGGGAATTGCCTTCTTTGAACCTTGAAAGGTATCCTAACGTCGGAAGGCGTTAGACTCATAAGGGGAAGCAACACTTTTTCTCCCGCCTTTGATAGCACTTTTGAGGTCATGCACGAGCATATATTCTCAGACATATTCACTGTCTGTGACAGTCATACAATTAAAGAACAAATCATAAATATTTACATAAATATTGAATAGTAGAAATTTAACAAATAAATAATAAATAACTAAATAAATYAAAAAAATTAAATTAATAAACATAAATGAACCTTGAACTTATAGTCTTAAATTTATATATTATCGAATATATTGTAGAAATTGATTTTCGTTATAAAAGAAAAATCCAAACAATATAATAATCTAACTCTCTAGGTTATTATCTATATATAGAAAACAAATACAACAATCAAATAAATAAAAATAGTTACGCTGATTTAATATTAACGTAGTTTTTTTTAAAAAAAAATTCGATAATCTCCTGACCTAACACAATTACATACAATTCATTCCATAAAAGAATGAACAAAGCAAATAAAATTAATCTACCTGTTAAAAAATGTATTGATAAAGCAAATAAAATTAATATACGTGAATGAAAATTAAAAAATATATATATCAAAACTATTTTTTTACAATAAATATATATTAAAGTTTAATAAAATTTACTCACCTACTTAAAACTACAAAATTACAACTAAATTATATTGATAATTAACTGAATATTAATATATTTGATAAAAAAATAATCTTATTAATAAGTATATATAGGTATATACTCAATTTATTAAATATTTAATCACCTACTTAATCCTACAAAATTACAACTAAATCATATTAACAATTCAATCAATAATAACATATAAATATATATGTAATTTAATATATATTTACTTACCTACTTGAATCTAAACAATTACAATAATAAAAAAAAACAAATTAAGATTTCATTGAGCAATAACATAGTTGAACGAAGTAATCTAACAATATCGTAATAAATATCTAAAATTACAAACAATCCGATATTATATTTATATTTATTATTATTAKAATTAGAAAATTAAATTAGATTAATCTACATTAATAGAGAATGATGACAAAAACAAATCATTCACATATATTATACCATGTATATAATCATTAGTTAAATACAAATAAATAAAATATCTTATATCATGATAGATAATCAACGATATAAATAAAATTAATTTAATATACGTTCATGGAATTCGAAATTTTTTTTGCAATATATCCGTTAACGCACAATTAATTAATTTAATTTAAAGACAATCATTAAAATTTGTTGAATGACATCATAATATAATTTTAAAATTCCTATAAACTTAAAATAATTAAAACTAATTTAGTTACATTTTATGGGCTTGAACTAATAATTCAACTCATTTAAATAATTAAATAATTATTTTAATTTGAGTCCAATTAAATACTCTGAAGCCCAATATGATGAGCCCAATTATAATTCAGATAAGCCCGATATATAAAACCGGATTCAGCCCATAATCCAACTCATTAAAAACCGACGGTCACGATCTAATGCCCCGTGCATCGAACGGCCATCATAAACGCATGTGTTAAAACCTACATATAAAAGGGAGAAACCCTAATTTTTCGGTCCCCCAGCCTCATTTCCAACTCGGCCCTAACCCTAGTCCATTCCCCTCTCCGCTCCTCTCAAGAAAAGACCTCCGCTCCACTCCACTCCACTCCAAAAATGATCTCCGCTCAACCTCGCCGCTCATCCCGGCTCTCAGATTCACTCCGACGTTCATATCCAGACACAATATCCATAAATTTATTTTGTTTCTTATATTGAGTGAGATTTTCATTTCAAAAACACCATAACATACCGAAAATCTCTCAGATCTATGGACTCCGATTACAAATTAGGACAGATTCAAAGCTTGCAGGGTTTCTAAAAAGGTACAGATTCTTCAACCAATCTATGATTTACAAATTTAATTTTCTAACCACTTTTCATAGATTTTGAACAAAATCAGTTTTTTCTTGTTGAAATTTTGAAACTAATTTTCTATCTGGGTCAGAAAAATGTTCATCGTGTTAGATCTACTCAAAATATGTACCTGCTTTTAAATAATTCTACTGTTACAGATCTATTCATAAAATGTATAGATCTGTTTCAGAATCGGTCTATCGTATCAGATCTATAAGAAAATGCATCGATCTGTTTCAAAATCATTCTATTTATCAGATCTATTAAAAAATTATATCGATCTGGTTTTAGCTTAATCTACTGTGTTAGATCCATTCAAAAGAAAAAAAAAATTTGTATTCCAATATTCATCTCTCTGTCTGTTTGGAAACTCATTTCATTCGAGGATCAATTTACAAAGGTGGACTGCGGATCTGGCCGAAGATTTTAGGTTGAACAATAATTTTGAACGATCCATAAACAGGTAAAAAATACTAAACTTCGGATTGATGATTTCTTTTATATGCATAATTTTTTTTTTAAAGTTATATCTTTTCTATTTAAAAAATTCTACTGCCAGTTATCATTTTTATTCAATTATCTATTTTTAAAATTAAAAAAATAATAATTGAATCTTCAAATTGCTGCATGTACAAATACCTGAAGGATTTCTTTTATTTTAAAACTGAACTGGTGTGAATTTTTACACTGATTGCCAATAATTACATGTGACTTGCATATTTTATGTGTAATCAAATGCTATAGTTTGATATTGAGTCTACATGCTGTTTAATCCACTTGCAAAGATTTGATTAGCTAAATCACTGAATGATTAACCTATGAAGCATACTGAAATGTAATATTTTTTCAAAACAACATTAATGATAAAGCTTTTTATGATTTGATATTATTAATATTTCAGTTTGTTTTTAGTATGTTAATGTGTTCTTATTTTGCTATGTGTATGTTAACAATTTGTATTTGAATCTCTTCTTATATACTGTAATTGCATGCTCAATTTTGTATGATTGCTACTGTTTTGGTGTTTTTTCTTCAAATATTGGCTGAGCAATACATTTTAGAGAAGTTATAAATATTTAAACAAAGATGATTGCTTGTTGATTTATATGGAGTGTTTTCTATCATAGTATTATGCATGTTGTTTGATCTACATGGCAGAAGCTTTTATATAATCACTGAAAGACTAACCTGTTAATCTGTTCACATATGGGTTGTTTTTATAAAACAATTTATGTTCAGCAAAGTAAACTTTGCTATTCTGTTTTACTATGTCTACAGAGTTAACATTTTTCTATTGAGTATGTATGTTCAAATGTTGTAATCTCATTGCTTTTTATTTAGTTAAGTTAAAGAAGTTTAACATAATTCACTTTCATATTGAAAAAAACTACTCAGGAAAGGGAGGAGGCAAGCAATAACATTTAACAGAGTAATATCAACATAAATAAGATAAGTACACAAAGAGACTTTTTGCACATAATACAATTCATACTTTCACAACTTGAATTTCTTTTTTTTAAAGATATGTCAAAGTTTATCGGATGGAAACCTGACATGACCTATCGTAGTATGATAATGCCTCTGAATGGAGTCCAGAGTCTAAGTAGGTGTAACAACGGCACGAATAAAGACATATCTTTTAAAAAACTAACATTTGAACATTGAACTATATAATTTATTGTTTTATATTTACAGTGCAATATTAATTTGTATATGTTTGATGTTTTATGCAGGTAAGGGAACATATTACTCTGGATAAGAAACACAGCAGAAAAAAAGATAAGTACCACATTATCCATCTTAACATTATACAAATAGATTATATACTTAATAAAATACAATTTAATACTAACTGTGTATTGCTGAATCACAGATTCAGGAAAACTGGCAAAGACACAATCTCAGGAGACACAACTCATAGGACTGCTGTTAAACAGGTACAAAAACTTTAATCACGTGATTCATTTAAGTTTTTCAGAAAAGTTTAATAACATATTAATAACAATTTAAATATATTATTAATTTCTGTAATTCACTAACTGCAGATTTAAAGGGTTGACAGGAAAACAGGTACGACAGATTCTTAATGATATTAAACTTAAAGCAAAAAAAAAAATTACCTGCCATTGTACTGTCTGTTTGTGCCCTTTTTCGTATGGTATCAGTCTTCCTCCCCATAATGTTTACTACCAATGTGCTGCTCCAAATGTATTATTATCCGTTATGTGTTTATTTTCATATGTATGTATGCGTGTTTGTTCTTTTAATAATAGTGTAAACCCAATTGAGTTGTCGGCGACAAAATCATAAATTTATGATGTTAGGTTTAGTTATAGATAATCTTATAGGCACGCGAAGAGGTATTTAGAACAAAATCTTTTTTTTAAATATGTAAGATAAGTATCTATATTTTTATAGTTAATAGTTAAAAGATAACCATAATACTTATCTTCTAAATAGAATATTCGGTTATTAGGATTCTCAAAAATAGAAAATACTTTTTACGAAAGCGCCGATTATTCATATAATACATTCTTTTCTTATTTTAAATATACCATATCACAAACTTCTCAATAATGAATGATTTGATGTTTTATCAAAATTTAATTTAGAAAAATATTTTTTTTATATCTATTATTATATTTTATAAAGTTATTATGAAACGTTTGTTTTTAGATAATTGTTTTGAATTTTTGCAACTTGGATATTAATAAATACCAACTATTTGTGATCTTTACAAAATATTAATACATTCTTATATTTTTACCATGAATATTTTTTATTATCCAAAATATCTACAAACTTTAAATAGTATTCTTTTACGTATCTAAATTTTTATTTAAATACTTGTACATTAAGTAATAACTTGGTAGTTTCTAATATATTTTTCTCAACAACATTTATATAAACAAAATAGTTCAAATAACCATTTAAGTTTCTTTCATAATTGAAAGACGTAAACGTAGTTCACAAATTAAATYTGTACTCAATTACCATCGTTTGGATGATAAGAGATTGCGTTAACTTGTTGTATTTTTATTTATTACGCTATGCCACTATATTTAACTTACTTTTTATAGATAATTCGTTAGTATAATCAGAGCATGCGTTAAATTTRTGTACTTTATTAAATTGTACATGCTAATGTGTTTGTGTTGTTAACTGTAATTTCTCAACTTATGATGTATGTTTTAGTTCATCTAATTCATGTTATAGATTATAGGACACTCTATTCGGAAATATCTTAGCGGATGAATTAGTCGTTGTTCTTGCGTGAAAACAAATAAACCCTCCAACAATTCTTTTTAAACTACTTCGAATATTAATCCTTAATTTCTAATATTCCACAATAAAATATGTGTAAAAGATGAAGAAGCCATATACACTCACATAAAAGACTATTATTTGTATTTTGTAATAGTAATCTAAAAACAAAAGTTAATAATAATAGAACATTTTTATTAAGTAATTTAAAATCTAAAAAATATCAGATTTAAATTCAATAGATATCGTCTGAGCATATAATGCTTACTACCTCAACTCAAAATAAATTCAAAATCCAAAAATCAATATTCAAAGCAACACCAATTAAATAATAAAACTAAGGGAAATAATAAATAATCAACTTTGTCACCCCAAATGAATTTGATAGAGTGACAGAATRTATAATTATAAAATTACAATTACTTCAATAGAATCTGAAATCTATTAATATAAAACAAAATAATAAAAACAGAATTATAATTTGCATAAAACAAAATTATAAAAATAGAATTTAAAACAAACCCTTAACATAATTTTAGTACTCATACCAAAAAATAGTTTCTATAAACATGAGATAAACAGAATTTAAAAACTGCAATTAGAACGCATTCTGAAATTATAAAATAGTTCAGAATAATAATTAAAAAAAACTGCAATTAAAAAATTTCTTAGAATATACAGTATTTAAAGATAAACAGAATTTAAAAATAGAAGAATATAAGTTGTTGAAATTGAAATATTGATCAAAAATATAATTCAAATAAAAAAACTGCAATTAGAAACATGATTATATTATTACCTCTATAGACCTTTGCACGACACATTTGCAAGATCATCACGGGAGGTTCCGCGAACAGTCCACTCTCAAAAGCCAAAACTTGGTCAACATATTCACCCCAAAGTGTACAACTTAAGCGACGACCACTACAATACCAAAAAAACAACAAAAAATAATTGACTCCTAAATAAATACAAAACAATCCAAATGATTAATTTATTAAAAAATTGATAATTGATTAGGCAATTTTATAACTAAAAACTACCTCAAGTCTTCGAGAATAACCTCGATCAATCTTACTCGACGTCCTCCCATCAACTCTTTATCTCGAGGGTTACGGATTTCCGCCACCTTTCCAATAACATCTACAACAACAAATTCAACTAAATTAGTTAAAAGATGACCAATTTTGAATGTTTATGTTACTGTTCAAAAATATTAAGAAACTCACCCTAGTAATGCGTTCTCCCTATTATTGAGTTTTTAGAGATTTTTTTTAATTTAATACGTCAATATAAAATATTGAGTAGTTAATTGAACCTATATACTTCTATTTATAAAAACAAAATCAGATTCAAATAATTACCACGGAATCATAAAAAATAATTTCCACAGACGTTTTTTGTTCTTTGTCATCGAAACCGGATCTCGCAACAAATCGGACGACTCTAAGTTTGAAAGCTTTATTGGTTGTACGGTGCCGAATAGAGGAGGCATCGTCCTAAAAACCCTAGCTGCTCAAGTTTTGAGAAATAGAGAGAAAACAAAGACACAGACGAAAGATACGAATGAAATTGATATTTTGCAATTAGTAGAACCCAATATTTATAGGGTGACTTGCGTGAAACCCTAGGAATTTTATATATGGAGTTTCAATCGTTCGAGAATTAAAATCAGATTTCGTATTCCTAAATTATAGACAATCGATTTGTTTTACATATTTTAGTAGATTTTTTATGTGATTTTTGTAATCATAAAACCATGTTGTTTGATTGCCCTCAAATAAACAATATGATATCTAAAGAATAAATAAATAAAATAAAACTGCCGACTTCTTAAGTTACCTAATCAACTTTAGATTGCTTGAGATTCGGTGTTTTTTTAGGAATTAATAGTATTTGCTAAACTTCCAACATATTAAATATCTTTTATTAAGCTAAAAAATCTAATTCAATCTGATAATTTTTTTTAGTTACCTACGTTTTTTTATATCAAATCTGTCAATATCAAATTTATTTTGTTGCCTGATTTTATTTTTTAAAACATTAGTTATTGGCTGGTTTAATTTAAAAATAATCGGCCTTTTATAATACTAATTTTGATTTATTGTATTTACCTTTTATAGGAATCTAATTCTGCAAGAGAATCGAATTGAATCAACTACCTATTTTACAAATATCATGCACGTGAATGATTCCTGATTAATGACAAATTCGGTATTTTGAGCTTGTATTTTAATTTATTTCCTTGCTTTGTTTTTTTATCATTCTTTATTTGGGGCCTGTAATTAATTTATTTATTTTGTTTTCTTGCTTTGTTTTTTTATTTTCTTCTTATTTATTTGGGGCCTGTAAATAATTTATTTAATTTGTTTCCTTGCTTTTTTCTTCTAATTTCATTTCATCCAATTAAAAAGTTTATTTAATTTTTTTAATTCTTCGAATCTTAGTTAAATGCATCAAACAATATTTGTAACAAACTGGAAATATTAACATATGATAACAATCGAATATTCATATGGATATAAATTAAAGTCATTAGAAAAATACTATAACAAATAGAAAAATAAAAATTCAATTTCCTAATTTATTGGCATAAAATTCGAAATTCGTATGGCTATACACAGAAATCAGACGGGAATTTAAATTGTGTTGAAAAGTCAACAATGGTAGCTGTGATATTTAAATAAATAAAAAAACAGTTGAAAAATCAACAATAGTGGCTTTGCGCCAAAAAAAATTCTTTTTTGGGAAAGAAAAATATTTTGGCGGGAGACAAAACAATTGTCTCATATAGCCAACACTGTTATTATATATATACAGATTATAAGAATTAATATTATATATATATACTTATATACATATATATATATATAATATATATATATATAATCACTTATATGTTATTTTGATTTTTATTTTGAGTTATTTTTTATTTTATTTTTTGTTATTTTTTTTTTCATTTCGAATCCAACATATCAAATTCGTCACGTTTTCTCAAAAATAAATTGATCACTTTATTTAATTAAATTATACAAAAATTCAAAATACAATATAATTTGATATTACTTTTATTGTCTATCAA
>BMAC01000110.1:1836518-1892246 GCA_014905375.1 Phtheirospermum japonicum
CCACCTTTTGTCGTTTTGCTGATTGAGTTCCTGGTTGGTCGATTTTGGATTTAGTTTTTCTTTTTACGGTTCCACGAATTTCTGGTGTTATTTTGTGCTAGTGGTCAGTTTATTGGAACTTTTGATTGCGCGAAGAGTTTTTTGCATTTGACTTTAGACAAAATAGTTAACTTCATAAGATCCGTCCTGACTTGAATAGTTTAATTTCACATAAATAAGTTTTTGGTTTAAGCACTTTTTTTTTTTTTTTTGGATTCAAAAGAATAACAAAATTGAGTTGGGAGTCTGAAAGAGGTTCCCCCACCTCATGTTTTTATAAATTAAGTGATATTTGACATGTGGGCACAGTATTATTTATTGCTAGTGTAGGCATCTCAGAAGTTTCTGCACAATTTAGCTTTATAAATTTGTTCTAGAAAGAAAATATCCACTTTTCATTTTTCCTGCCTAATATAGTTTGCTTTCGTTTCCCATCATGAGGTTTTCTATATTCTAACTTTCTTTTATTAACTTTTTACATTTGCAGATTGAGCCAATCCCAAGTGGAAATCTGCCTCCTGGGTTTGATCCAAGTACATGCCGCAGTGTGTGAGTGCTTATTCAGACTTTTTTTTTCTTCTTTCATGCATTGCTGTGTTTAGCTTATTGTGATATTTGAAGTCCCAAAACTTCAGCTGTAGCTGCTGACCTGTATAAGTCCTTGCACCCAAATTTGGCTTCAGATTTGTCTTAATTAATAGTTGTCTAGCCATCTAATGTTGGGTGCCCTTTCGATTATCTTCTCTTATGCGATTGTCTCTACCTTATTCATGTGATTTACTATGTAACATCTGTATAAGATTCTTACGAATTCATATATTTTTCTTTGTTTTCTTTTCTTTTTAAATTTCTAGGGTTTTTATTTTTGAGAAACTTGCAGGTACGTTGGGAATGTTCACGGACAGGTGACTGAACCACTTCTCCAAGAAGTTTTTGCTAGTACTGGTCCTGTGGAAGGCTGCAAGGTTGTTAGAAAAGAAAAGGTACAAGTTATCTCAAGTATCCACTTATCTCTCTCTTTTTCTTTTCTTTTTTTTTTTTCCTTTTTCTTTTTTTGTGTTTACCATTTTCTCCATTTCTGCTCTGTATAGTCATCCTATGGTTTCGTTCATTACTTTGATCGAAGATCTGCTGCACTTGCAATATTGTCCCTCAATGGAAGGCATCTGTGAGTTGAAATAAATAATTGAATAGTTTGTCCCACATTCCAGTTTACATCAGAATAAATATCATGATTTGAATTTCAGGTTTGGGCAGCCGATCAAAGTTAACTGGGCTTATGCCAGTGGTCAGAGGGAGGACACATCAGGTTTGTATATGTATGTTCACATTTGGTTGCTTTAGTAGCAAAGTTCTCTATTTCCAGTTATTCTGTGTTCTATGAAATATTTTACATTGTTTGCAGGCCACTACAACATTTTTGTTGGTGATCTCAGCGCAGAGGTTACGGATGCCATGTTGTTTGCATGCTTTTCTGTTTATCCTAGCTGTTCGTAAGCACCCTCTCTCTCTCTTTCGCTCCTACCTTCCCATCTAGAGCTGTCGTTATTAAGCCTGGCCCAGTGTTTTTAGACCCGAAAAGGTCTGATGGGCCGGTAAAACTTAGAAATTTCTGCTCTGATTTTTTGTCCGGCCCGGCATCTTGACAGCTCTATTCCTGTCATGTGCTCAGCGTCTGATTAGTTTTAGGAGGTGCTGATTATCTCAAATTTTGGTGTTAGTGATGCAAGGGTTATGTGGGATCAAAAGACTGGGCGTTCCAGGGGGTTTGGATTTGTCTCTTTCCGGAACCAACAGGTATGTTTCGTAAGTTATCATCTGCATTATCTTTCAATCTATCTACTATTTCCTTGTCAGATATTAATCCTTGATTGTTTGGTTTTCTTTTCACCAGGAGGCTCAAAGCGCAATAAATGACTTAACTGGTGAGAGCAGTTTCCTTTTTTTTTTAATTGTCGCAATTTCCTTTTTTTCTTTTTAAGAATCTATAGTTAAACTATGTTTTCTTGCTCTGACTAGCAGAGATTGTAATGTTTGTAATGTGTGTCGATTTTTCAGGAAAATGGCTTGGCAGCAGGCAAATACGCTGTAACTGGGCCACTAAAGGTGCTAGCAGCAGTGACGACAATCAGAATTCTGAGGCTAAAAGTGTTGTGGAACTAACTAATGGCTCCTCTGGTGAGTATAGATTGGAAGAGATTATGTTAAACGAATCGTAATTAACGGGAAGATTGTAGTTGTTGCTCGAAAATAAGAGGGTGAAAAGTGCTTGTAATCTTTTAGATGTTTTGGAGTTATAAGATGCAGATTCATATGAAAAGTGTGTTTGAGTCAAATCAGGCATTATAGTCTCTTAAAGCTTATTAGATATGTTTTGTTTTGTTCAAGTCATAAGTGAGGGTGCGATTACCACCCGAATTTTATTATATATGTTGGAGCTATTGAATCCTTCTTTAGAATTTTAATAAACTCTTTGGGTTTAAGCTGTTGATTATCTTATTGGATCTTTTGGCACGTGAAGTCCTTCAAAGTTTTACAAGAAACTAGAAATCACTCTTTTGTACTGCCTGTTTGGTTAAGCAAAATCGAACCGAACCGAAATTTTGGTTGGATGGTTCGGTAACCGAAGTCATATTGGTTTTTTGGTCACGCCAATTTTTATTTAGGCAGAATAAATATTTTGGTTTTGGTTAAACCGAAATCAAAATAAAACCAAAAAAAAAAAATGATCTTGGTTTCATTTAGTTTGGTCAGTTTAACCGAAAGTTAGGCACCCCTCCTTATGATACATGCTCTAGCTCTAGGCAATACATGTGAATTTAAGTGGCCATATAAACTCGGATGATTGGTGCTAATGGAGAATTTTTACTTTGACAGAAGAAGTTAAAGAGGCAGCCAGTGGTGATGCTCCCGAGAATAACCCTCAATACACTACTGTGTACGTCGGCAATCTGGCTCCAGAAGTAAGTTGACTCTCCCTCTAATGAAAGAAATCAGGAAATGTAAATTAAGGGATAATCACAAAAGGTGCCAACTGACCTAATCACAAAAAAACAGCAAACTTTCAAAATTACAAAAAATACCCCTAAAGTTTCATTCAATATTAAACCTAGGGGCTAACTGTAATATTTTTATTTTCTTTGTGAATGGTGTGAATAGAGACGAGAAAAAAAAATCACAGGGGTATTTTTGTAACAGCTGTTTTTTTTTTTGTAATCAGATCAAAACCTCCAGGATACTTTTTGTAATTAACCCATAAAATAATGTATCTCCTCTTTTTTAAAGGTGAAGATTTACTGGTATATGGGTTCTATAATGTCTGTCCGTTGGTTTTATTTCTGGCAGGTGACTCAGGTTGATCTCCACCGCTACTTTCATGCACTTGGTGCAGGATCAATCGAGGAAGTCCGGGTCCAGCGCGATAAAGGTTTTGGTTTTGTGAGGTACAGCACACATGCAGAGGCTGCTATGGCTATTTCTATGGGAAATGCTCAGCCGTTTCTCTATGGCAAACAAATCAAGGTTAGTCTTGTTTGAGAACGTATACTCCGCAATGAATATGAGTGTAGTTGACAAGGGCAATCTAAACTATTGGATATATTTTCGTTTTTGATTTTCTTTCCTTCTTTTCCTTCTAGAGAATAGTGATAGAAAAAAAAATGAAAGTAGAACAATGAATTTTGATAGTGTTATTTGATCTGACCTGAACCTGAAATTTAATGATGAAAGTTGATTCGATATAGAAACAGTAGAAAATGATGATTGTTTCTGTTTTTGGTGATTGTATATTTGTGAGTGGTGGATAGTAATATTTGTGTGAAGATGTGTAACAGAGATATTTTGCTTTTTATATTTTTATTTTATTATATTTATCTTGGAAAGAAAAAAAAATCTTGGTTGGGCAGAGAAAAAAGTGAAATTGAGTGAATGATGCATTTTCTGAAAATTTTCATAAGCAATTGTATTTTGGGGTAACTCGTCTTGCATGCTTGTTCAGTGCTCATGGGGTAACAAGCCTACTCCACCCGGAACAAGCTCAAACCCACTGCAGCCACCCGCTCCGGGCCTCTCTGCTGCCGACCTTTTGGCATACGAGCGGCAACTTGCAATGAGCAAGATGGGTCTCATGCAACATACTATGAAGCAAGGGTCCATGGGAATGAGCGCAGGTCCAAGCCAAGCCCTGTACGATGGTAGCGGTTACCAGAATGTTGCTGCTGCCCAGCAGCTCATGTACTACCAGTAAATTTCTGAAGAGATTCGAGACTTGAAAGATCTCAAATCTCGACTCTTTTTATTTTCAGTTATTTCTTTAAAATTTTCTATTTGGATGTTTTGTAATATCTTTGTATCCCGTGCGGTGTGTATGCTTTGTTGTAGGAATTTGAGTTGTGAGAGGTATCTTTGAGAAGCTTGGCTTATTTGAATTTTTTTTGTTTTCCTTTCTAGTTTAAATATAACCATGTGTTGTGGTGTTTATAATTCTTGTTTCTTTTGTTGATTTATTTTTATAAGCTCATTCATGCAGATTTTCCACTAATGTTACATGTAGAGAGTCCTTTTAAAAGTGTCTTTTTAGCTTTAAGATGGAAAAAGTAAAAAAAAAAAACACCTTGTGTCGAAAACTTCAATTTCTGCTTAACCTTGTGTCTAATCTCATCAAATTTAAAAGGGGTCCAAACCTAATCCAGTCCTGCTAGAGCTCGGGTAGCTCGGGTAGCTCGTTCCCTGCTAGTAAAGAAGTGCGAAGCAGTTTGACTAAATGAGAGAAGAGGCTAGAAGAAATGAGCAATCTGCAAAATTGGTTTTCGATACTAGAGGGTGAGGTGAACGGTGATTTGACGAATTTGAAAATGTGTGTATTAATGTATCGACCAATTTAAAAGTTTTACGGGTGATATTTCACCCGATCACTTTTGTTTTCAAACAGATCAACATTTCCTTTTTTTTTTTCTCTTTTAGATTTTTACGGGTGAAATATCACCCGATCACTGTACGAGATATTATTTCAATGTATAATTTTACAAAACATTTGAATACAACAAGAATTTTTGTAGGACCACATCAGATCATTTGACCTTACGTATAAGTATTGGTTTTTCTACCAAAATCTAAGTTATCAGGTCATCTGACACAATAATATGATGTATTGATTTTTTTTATTTAAGAATATTTTTTTTTCTCACAAATCTAAAACATCATATGAAAAACTGCATATTTTCGTTACTAGCATCCTTATTTGAAATTCAACAACTTCACCGCTGATCTACCTAGATATAACTAAAAAATTATTATTTTATTAGTTATAAAATTATGCCCCTTTGAATATTATTATTTTTAAATTGTTTAAATTATTAAATGAGTGAATATATACGTATTGAGTAATGAATGTTTAAATCATCTAATAGTTTTTTAAGGATCGAATGATATTAAAATGTTTAACTTGATTCAAAAGAAAAGTTATTATTGGACGAATTGTACTTTACAAATAATGAAACACTTTTTGTGCAAAACAATCGTAGTGTTTTACTACGTTTATTCCTATTGTTGAGAAAATTGATTTTTTCAAGAAAAGTCTAACATAATCTATATATTGTCCTTAACTCTTGTTGAGTGTCATTATATATGACATGATCACCTGAAATTATCGTCGTTGAAACTTAAAGGTTAGACTCAAATTAAATATTGTGACATGTTGAAGAATGAGCCGACGACTCATAGGCAGTGGCTTGGTTAAGGGAACCCAGTCATTCGACTAATTAAACAATTCGTTTGCACTGTTTTCTTGAAGAATCGTAACCTCGTGATGGAATTTAGCAGCTAAAGCAAACAAAATGGAACATAAAAGAGGAAAATGCAATACATATGATTATCGATAACCCACGTGGGTGAAGTCTTTAATGAATTTAACAGAATAAAGGTGATATTCTATTTAGGGTTTAGAAATAAGTTTGTATCCGATTATATAGTAATCCATGCTATGTATCCCTCGGGAAATATGGTTCATTTTCGAGATAGTTAGAACCCCTAAAAATCAAGAGTATTACTTACTAAGGATACACTTTTCTTATTTCCATATAATTACTAACCATATATTCCTTATATATCAGTTTCATCGTTCTTCTATACTCAGCCTGTATCAATAGATCCGCGACATGCTCTCCGGAGCTCATCCACCTAATCATACACTCAAGCGCGTCGAGCTAGCAATTTACCCACACCACTCCGACAAGTTCCAACCCCTCCAACCAAACTACGACTCTTGGCCCTAGTCAGTTCAAGACTGAGATATTTTTGATGATATATCAATTTGTGTAGCAAACATATATCACTATGAACAGAATCATATGAAAATAAATTATTCATAATAATTTAAATGTAACTATCTTGTGCGTAAGTTAATTCCCTTGTAAATAAATTGAATGAATAATTATAAAAAGACCTCCGAAAATTTGAGGCAAAAAACTCCAAAGAGTTAAAAAAGGAATATTTCACAAACCTCATTGTGATTTTAGAGTTTTTTGAGTTTTTCTATCATAAATAATATCACAAAATTAGATATTTTGCATATAAAAGCCGATTTAAAGAAATTCAAACCATTCCCAACGTTTTAATTTACTTGAGCTTGAAATTCGACACCTCGCCAATCACAACACACTCCCCTGAAAGAAAACCCTTTCCCGCGTGTAAAACCCTAAAATCAAACAGTCTGCAACTCGCAATTCATCCATTTTCAGATAATTTGTTCTCTAGTTATGGAGGTGGAGATGGAGATTTCTCCCGGCTATTTCGACCCCGAGGATCTCAGTGATCGAGAGCGCTTTCGCCGATACGGGTATTTAATTTCATGCCGCACAAAGGCTTTGAGCCCCCAAAACAATAATTATAAAAAAATCGATCTTACCAATTGTGAACATTATATTTATTATTAAAGTTTGTGTGTGTTGTGATTAGTGTTTTGATGTGCACTTGAATAAAAAAATTCGCATATTGTCAGTCCAATGTAGCTAGGGCTTGGCCAGGAACTGTTTTTGCTTTTCTAGGAAAAATTGGGTTTCGATGAACCGGAAATACTTCAAAGTATGTAATGATTGTCTACTGTTTCCTGAAAATTATCGATTTTTTTTTTTTTTTGTTAATGCTGTTAATATATTAATGGTTTGTGTTATGGAATACCTGAATTTACAAATAGTTATATAGATTTATGCTGATATTTTGCGAGTAGCTATCATATCTGTCTGTTTGGTGAGGTGCTTTAATTATGGATTTTGTTAAGATCATTTTATTTTATATATATATATATATATATATGTATGTATGTATATATATATATATATTATAATTACAGATTATGAAACTCCATATGTTTTATTCGAGGGATTACTGGCATTAAATCAAAAGTTTAACATTTTCAGGAAAAGGCATCCCGGCTCGAGCCTGTCTCCACACCATGATAATTCGGCCTCAAGATTTAGTAATGCTGCACTTTTTCTTGAAAATATTAAACATGAGGTTGAGAGCTTCGACACAGATACTGGGAGAACACCTTTTGAATCCGGCTTTAAGAGGCGAACATCCATTGATAGTGATGTTGACACAATACGCAGAAGGGGAAGTGAATCCCTAAAGGTCTGTAAGCAGGAAGAGCATGAGCAGATTGAAAGTGCAGATACTACTTTCTCTTTATTTGCCTCTCTCCTGGACTCTGGTCTTCAAGGTGCTTTTATGTAGACACTTTTTCTAATATCTTAATCTTCTGCTAATTTCATATTTGATATATCTGCATATATAAACATTTTTAAAATTCTGTTTACTTGAAAAAATTACATTCATTGTTACTCTCTAGAGCTTTTCTTTGGATATTGCTTTGGATACAATCATTCGTCATGTCTTCAGTAAGATTTTTGCTAGATAAGACGAGGCATGTAATTGGATTGAGCGGTGGGTTATTGAGTCGAAATTAATTTATCAAATATGCAACTATTCTTATTCTTAAAATTATCAAGCTGGACAAGCTGCAAGGGAAGGCACTGTGATTTATGCCTGTATTCAGAAGGGAGTATGAAAAGATGAAGAAGCCCATTCATTGAATCCTAAAATTCGAATAAAAAACCTCAAGTAAAATTAAGCACATGATTTTTTTGTAACCAATCACAATGATCAGTTGCATTTATCTCATGAAATCTCGAAAATGGGTATAAACATGTTGTTTATAGATGGACATACTCTGCTACATGCAGCGCTTTAATGGGACTGAAATATGTTCAACAGGAAGCAACAAATTGGTTTATTTACTATTTCACATCATTTGTTGGGTGCATATATTTTTTCTTCTAGAAGAATCTGGGGAGGCTCATGTTCTGGGACGTTATCTATCTATTCTACGAGAAATTGGAGATTAATCAATCCTTAAACTGTTATTTTAGGATTTAACATGGCATTTGCTATTGTTTTTTGGCTGCAGGATTGATGCCTATCCCTGATCTGATGCTACGCTTTGAGAGTTCATGTCGCAGTGTTTCAGAGTCAATTAGGTACTAACTTGGTTACATAACTATCATTATTTCCAACTATCTTTGATCTGTGCATTATTGTGTTTTTTGGTGTAGATTTGGTGCCAATGAGAGGTACAGAATTGTTGAGGATAAATTGATGAGGCAGAAAGCTCGATATTTGCTTGATGAAGCTGCTTCCTGGTCTCTTCTGTGGTACCTGTACGGAAAAGGTGATGTATATATCGGATAATTTAATTGTTTCATTCTTGAAGTACTTGCGAGTAATTCTTCAAAAAAACTCTCTGCTCACAATATCATACGTGGATGTTCCCGAGTGCATAACAACTTATTTACAATGAGTCTACCATATGATGCATATAAATCAGATTTTTTGCTTTGCAGTAAGTTTTACCATCCTCGTCCCTATTGAATTATACCATTTCAGTTGATTTATCTGTTTTAGGTATAAATTATTGTTTTATCAGAATTTGGATAGCCCACTTGTCAGGTTCTAACTGGAGTTGATTGGGGAAAATTGTAATTTAGGAGTGCAAATATATTTTAATTTTAGAAAGGTCTATGTGTTCGACAAATGAATCTTTATGACCTTGTGCGGCAGCAATCTCATTGTCTATAACCTCATGTTAACTTGAACATGTAATCTTGTAATGTGCATTACTTGACCTTTCCGAAATTTAATGTTTGAGGCTAAAGTCTGTCGTATTTCTTGTAGGAAATGAAGAACTCCCTGAGGATCTAATCCTGGTGATTGTCATCCATAATGAAATTATTTATTATGTTTATCAGCAATTCAGCATCTTATATAGGCATGGATTGATTTGGTTTGAATAATTGAATATTTCCACATTGTTGAATAACACGTTTTATTACAGTCCCCAACAACTTCTCATTTGGAGGCCTGCCAATATGTTACAGTAAATCATACGGCACAATTATGCCTGAGGATAGTTCAATGGCTTGAAGGACTAGCGTCCAAATCGCTTGATTTGGATAGTAAGGTAATGGGTGTGTCAATATTTAATGGGTGTGTCAATATTTTCTTGGATTCCACCCTCCTTTTTTTTTTTGTTGGCAGTAAGTGTTGATTTATGCACTTATCGATTACGTGATTGTCCATGATTTTTAATTTTCTTTCTTTATATCCTCTCTCCCTTTGATGCTCTAATATATATAACACACTGAAGTTTAAAGTATATTTGTTCATGGCATTGCATCTCCTCTTTGTAGTAATAGCATCAAAAGTTGTACCATGACCGAGTTCTCTACTAATATTCTTTGTTAGGCCTCAAGAGATTTTCTCTCTGATAATGAAATACTCAAGTCTTGCTTTTTTTTGCCCCTTAGGTCAGAGGGTCTCATGTTGGCACTTACCTCCCAAGCTCTGGGGTGTGGCATCATACTCAAAGACATCTCAAAAGAGGTGCCTCAAATCCAAAGACAGTTCAACACTTGGACTTTGATGCTCCAACACGTGAACATTCTCAGCAGCTGCCTGATGATAAAGTACTTTCCCGACACTAAAAAGTTCTCGCATGTGCACAATTTTTAGATAATGGCCACAATAATTTCTGCCACCTTATTTAATATAATATTACTAACGCCCTACTACTACTACTACTACTACTCTTAAGGGCAATGATTTATTACACAAAGGTTTCACTTTTTAACTCTAGTAAACTGAGTATTTCTTCTTCAGCTCGTTTGGTGTGAACATTGGTTGTACGTTATGTGTATCGAATTACTCCCTCCGTCCCAAAATAATTGTCATTTTAAGAATTCAAGGCACTTTTGAGCTAAAACTTCTAAAATTACCCTTTATTGCTTTTAAACTTAATGTTTTAATATATTTATGAGTGTTGGAAATAAAAAAAATACATTAAATATTCCTACATTAAATGAGGGTAGTTTAGTCATTTTGTATGATTCTAAATTTGTGTGAAATATTCTAAAACGACAATGATTTTGGGACGGGGGAGTAGTTTTTACTGATAATCGACTGTTGGATGCCGATATTCTGTTATACTAAAAGGGTACATTCTTTTTAAAACAGAAACAAGATGAATCTCTTTTAGAAGATGTCTGGACTCTTCTGAGAGCTGGAAGATTAGAAGAGGCATGTAATCTTTGCCGGTCTGCTGGACAGGTATGAGTATCAGTTGAACAGTTTGGGAGGTTTATGCTATCTTCTTTATTAGTTCCACAATGCCTGAAGAAAAAAATGATGTCCTAATGCTGGGATGGAAACTTTACTTTGGCAGCCTTGGAGGGCTGCAAGTTTATGCCCCATTGGGGGGTTCAATTTATTCCCATCTCTTGAAGCCCTTGAGAAACATGGCAAAAATATAATGCTACAGGCCATTGAACTTGAAAGTGGAATTGGTCATCAATGGCGTCTTTGGAAATGGGCCTCCTATTGTGCATCTGAAGTAAGTAAATAAGAAAAGTTAGATTGTTTCGACTTTTACAGCTTGTTAGATTTAGAGATACATATATGTAAAATGAATTGAGGGCTCCTTTTCAATGCGTAGCTACTTTATGTCATATTCATATATTTCTATTTTCTTTTTTGCCATGACATGCATGTTTTCTGTTTACTTCTTGCTCTGGAAAGAATGCCCTTGTTTTATTCAAGCGTCAAATGTCAAGCACCTAGATTTTTAAGATATCTAATCTTGTTGAGTTTTATAAAATGAGGGGTACTGAGAATCTCAGAG
Source organism: Phtheirospermum japonicum (assembly GCA_014905375.1). Classification (NCBI taxonomy): domain Eukaryota; kingdom Viridiplantae; phylum Streptophyta; class Magnoliopsida; order Lamiales; family Orobanchaceae; genus Phtheirospermum; species Phtheirospermum japonicum. The sequence goes on from BMAC01000110.1 coordinate 1,847,788, forward strand.
TTTTCCGATCCTTATTTATGTAGTATTACTGAGCTGATTGTATTATTGGGGTTTATTGTTTGGAGAAAATTGCTGAAGAAGATGGTGGAAAGTATGAAAGAGCAGTTTATGCGGCCCAATCTAGCAACCTGAGGCGGGTTCTTCCAGTTTGTACTGACTGGGAGGTATGTGTCTCCCTCTTAATCGTGTAACTTTTAAGTAAAATGTACTTGCACAATTTCTTTGAAAGTAAAAATGCTATAAGATTGCCAATTGCCAATAAACTTATCCTGCTATCTCTTCTTTTTCAGTCTGCATGCTGGGCTATGGCCAAGTCATGGCTTGATGTCCAAGTTGATATTGAAATAGCTCGACAGCGACCAGGTGGAATGGATCTGATCAAGAATTTTGAAGAAGCAATGGATAGAAGTCCTGGGCAAGGAGATTTTGCTTCTCAGTCAACTAGTGGACCAGATAGCTGGCCACTTCAGGTTCTGAACCAGCAACCAAGGGATCTTACCTCCCTTCTTCAGAAGCTTCATTCAAGGTAAGCACGTGTCATGTTGATGAAATTTATTTTTTCTATATTGCCAACTAATTTTGTTTAAATTCACCCTTTTCATAACTTAGTGATACTGTGAATGAAGCTGTTACTCGAGCATGCAAGGAGCAACAGAGGCAAATTGAGGTAACAATCCTGTGGCCAGATCTTTTTTATTTTGCCAAAAGTATATAAATTATTACCATTCTTGAGAATTATCAATCCGTATTTCTACATGATGCTTGCACCAATGCAATAGTTAGGGTTGTCTATACAAGGAATTACTGTACTATACTTTATTATTCGAAAGCATATTGCAAACAATATGGTGCAGTTGACTGCTTGAGAGTCACTGACGAAAACCTTTGTACAGATGAATCTTATGCTGGGAGACATTCCTCATTTACTGGACCTCATCTTTTCATGGATATCACCTTCAGAGGATGATGGAGATATTTTTAGGTATTATATATTGTTTATTATTATTTATCAACTCGCGTTCTCTCTAGGAACAAATCATTTTGTTTTTTCTGATACTCACATTTATGGTTGTATTTCAGCTATTTCACTTCTCTCATTTTTTTTTCCCTTTTTCTATTTCCCCAATCGGATGCTTCATCCTAAGGGGATACATGCAAAATACAAATTAGTTGATAATTTGTTTGAATGCTCATCTATATAATAATTTTGTAATATGCATCCTACTGTCAGACCTCATGGCGACCCGCAGATGATGCGCTTTGGTGCACACTTGGTGCTGGTTCTTAGATACTTACTTGCAGATCAAATGAAAGATACTTTCAGAGAGAAGATAATGACAGTTGGTGACTTCATTATTCACATGTAAGTAGATATTTGTATAGCTGAAAGTCTTCCACTTGAGGGTTAATGGAGATGTACAAGTATCGTTTGTGACTTTATGCTCTTTCTTGATACGCTCTGTTAGGTATGCAATGTTTCTTTTCACTAAGCAGCATGAGGAGTTGGTAGGGATCTATGCTTCTCAGCTTGCTCGCCATCGTTGTGTTGATCTTTTTGTCCATATGATGGAGTTGAGGCTCACCAGCAGGTCTTCAGTTAGATGCATTTTAACAGTTTAAATAGAATCTATCCTACATGTCATGTTTTCAAGCAGCATAAGCATTCTGCGGATATTAACTTTCTTGGGATAATTTGTGTTTCTCTCTTTGCTTTCTTTTGTCTTTTTTTTCCCTTCAAAATATTGGCCTTCGGGAAGGTGTTTCTCGGACTAGTGTATAGCTGGGCATATTTTGCATTTGTTACATTGGCTTTGAGATGGATAGTATATGAATCCTGTAGATTTGGGACAAAAATTGTGCAATATAAAAGGACAAAAGGAAATCTAAAATGGGGCTGTATGTTCATCAGTAAATTTGTTTCTTCATTTAGGAGCCTCCACAATTACCTATTTGTTTAATTTCTCCATCTACAGTGTGCATGTGAGATACAAGATCTTTCTTTCAGCCATTGAGTATTTGCCGTTTTCTTCTGAAGATGACTCAAAGGGCAGTTTTGAAGAAATAATAGAGAGGTGACGTCATTGCTATCCTTGTAACTTTTCAAAATTTTCATATAAGACTGCTAATGGATTCAATTTTTTCTCCTGAACAGAGTCTTATCAAGATCTCGAGAAATTAGTTTCGGTAAGCATGACAAGTTATCTGATGTTGCAGAGCAACATCGTTTGCAGAGCCTACAGAAAGCTATGGTTATTCAGTGGCTCTGCTTTACACCTCCTTCCACAATTAATGATGCCAAAGCTGTCACTGGAAAACTCGTATTCCGTGCATTAATGCATAGGTAATCACTTTTCTGGATTCTGTTATTCTAGCAGTAGCAGTTCGTATTACAGTCCCCGATCAGTTTATTTTTGTGGTTGGTAGAGGTTTTCTTTTCTTTTCTAGAAGTTCCAATGAACTAAAATTCAAATTTTTTTATTTTAGTAATCTGGTAATAGGGAACTTGGTAATCTGCGCAACCCCCCGCCCCCCCACCCCCACCCACCCACACACAAAAAAAAAAAAGGGACAAAAAAAACAAAAACCTTTCCACTCTCTCTTCCTGTTTCTATTTTAGTCGAGTAATAAGACCTGCTTTTATTTGTCACAGCAATTTACTATTTCGGGAGTTCGCTCTTATTTCAATGTGGAGGGTGCCTGCAGTACCCATCGGCGCTCACACAGTGCTTAGTTTACTTGCTGAGCCTCTGAAACATGTTACAGAAATTCTTCTCACGTCCGAGGATCATGATGTTTCTGAGAATTTGAGGGAGTTTCAGGATTGGGTATGCTTTTGACATTCCCTCTTTCTCTTATTTGAAAAGATAATCACCTCTTTGCTGACTTCGTTTGTTATATCTTGTAATTTTAATCAGAGTGAGTACTACTCTTGTGATGCAAAATATCGTAACTGGCTAAAAATTGAACTAGCAAATGCGGAGGTTTTGCCTAGTAAACTTTCGGACGAGGAAAAACAGAGGGAAGTTACTGCAGCTAGAGAAACTCTTGGGTCTTCATTGTCATTGCTACGAAGTGAGTTTTTTCATTCAACTAACAAATATTTCTGAAAAATATTATTTGAAATTGATTTACATTTGGTTTCTTGTTTTTGTTTGAATCTGAGACATTGAAAAAACTTAGGTCATTTCATGTATGGAATTATTTCCATTCCAATTTCCAATTTTTAGTGTTGAAAATGAGTTTTGAGAAGTTATTGATTTTCGTGTGAAAATTGAGATTAAGTTTGGATGAGTAGTTTTGAAATAGGGTTTTTTATGTATATAATAAGTTGAATTTTGTTAGTGGATGGGGTCCACTTCCAATACTTTAATTTGATTATATAATATAATATTAATAATTGTAGATGTGGTCCCATTAGATAGATATAATTTAAAAAAGTAATATTTGAAGTAGATTTTGGTGGTAGTGGTGGGCCCCACATCCTAAAAGATGAGATGTGATTGATAGATTTTAGATGTTTTGATGTGAAAAATGAAAATTGAAAATGAGTTCCAATGAATTAGAAACAAACATGATTCTGATTTTATGAATATTTGGAAAATGGCATAGTTGAAAAGGGCGAGAGGCGCACCTAGGCGCAAAGCCTTCTGGAGCCTGAGGCGCAAGGTGCACGGCTAGGCYCGCGCCTTTTGCACAAAAGGCGCAAAATTTAAAAAAATTGAAAAATATATTAACTTTGTTTTTAGATTACAAATAAGCAACTACATGGTGAAAATAGTTATATTACAAAAACAAATTATTCATGGTAACCCAAAAGAGCAAACTAAACATTAAACACAGAAGTTATAATAATTATTATGACACGATAACAACTATTATATTCATTTGGGATGTTAATAAGTATGAATAAGTTCCCCTAAAGTTCCTAAAAAAAAAAAAAAAAAAAAAAAAAAAAAAGTTGACCATGTTTGCCAGGCGCGCCTAGGCGCAAAAAAGGCTCACAAAAAGGCGCCCTAAGGCGCAAAAAAGGCGCGCCTTTCGCACAGCGCCCGCCTTTTGACTGGCTAGGCGTTTGGGCCATCGCCCTGAGCGCCTTGCGCCTTAGGCGCGCCTTTTTAAACTATGGAAAATGGAAAAGTGGGTTTGAAAATGGAAATCAATTCCAAGACAAATAACTTTTTGTTCTTTACGTTCATATTTGTAGGAAAAGAAGATAATCCCTGGCTGATTCCAACTCAAGATCATTTACATGAGTCGGAGGAACCTGTATACCTGGAAGTTCATGCTACAGCAGTTTTGTCTCTACCTTCTGGTGAATGTTTGCCCCCTGATGCTACATTGTGCACGACGTTAACAAGTGCCCTTTACTCTTCAGTAAGCGAGGAAGAAGTTCTTCATCGAGAATTAATGGTAAATTATTGTTAACTTTTACCTTCTACGTAACATACGAAAATAATTGAAAATTTGTCCCGCGTTCGTGACCAAAGTGTGGCTCGTAGATTTTATTCTGAGTTACTGCGTGTCGGTTGAGCTGATATTCACTTTGTGTTCTGGGTTTCATTGCTTGATGCGTTCCTCTAAATTGCTCGCCTTGTTCATGGTCAATAATCAGTAATGTTCTCAAAATGCAGGTGAATGTTTCCACCTCACTAAGGGACACTTCTTGCATCGAAGTGGTGCTTCGGTGTGTGGCAATGGATGGTGATGGGCTTGGGCCACATGATTTGAATGATGGCGGGATTCTTGCTAATGTCATGGCCGCCGGCTTCAAAGGTAATTGCCTGCCAGTAATTCTTCATTATTAAGTTAAATACTCTACTCAAGTGGGTGTTTATATTTACCATAAGGAGGTATATGTGATTTTGAAAAAATAACTGTTTTTTTCCCCCCGTAATTAGGCTAATTTTATAATTTAGCCTTTTAACTTTTAAAGTTTTGGTCATCACTTTTGGGGTTAGGAGTCATGCATAATCGTGCTGCCATGCTGTCAAGTTCAGCAATTTTAAAGTTGATTTAATTTTGGATTAATTACCAAAAAAAAAAAACTAATACACCCCCTTAGTAATTCTTCTACTGTACAAATTTTAAACTCTTTAGAGGGTGATATTTGGTAAGTAAATAACATAATTAAAAAAAAAAAAGAAGTGGGTGTTTATAATACCATGAGGTGGTATGTGTGGTTTTGAAAATAGCTGGATTTTTTTCTCAGTGTTAGTTGTTATAATTTATCCCAACTTTTAAAGCTTCGGTCAGTGATCTTTGGGGTTAGGAGTACATGCTAATTGTTCTGCCATACTGTGCTTGTACGAGATGCTTACACTTATTGTTTGTTTGCACTACATGTGCACTACTAAATAAATTCTGTCAGGGGAGCTGCCTCGATTTCAAGCTGGAGTAACCATGGAGATTTCCCGATTGGACGCTTGGTATTCAAGCAGTGATGGTTCTCTCGAAGGTCCTGCAACATATATCGTTCGCGGCCTTTGTCGCAAGTGTTGCATTCCAGAAATTTTTCTTCGGTGTATGCAGGTAATGCATTGTAGCTTATTTGCTTAATACATATATTTGTAATCACGAGAAGAAAGAAAACATTGAGCTTTAGTCTAATTCAATTTTATTTTATTTTTTGAAATTTTACAATTACCCCTTGATATTTGTTTCTATTTACAAATTGCACCTTATATATATAATTTTTTACTTTGTCTCTGTAGGTCTCTGTTTCACTGATGGCGTCTGGGTATCCTCCAGAGAGGCATCATGAGTTAATTGAACTGGCCACTTCTCCTGAATCTGATTTTCTTCATTTATTCAGTCAGAACCAATTGCAGGTAAAGCCTTTATTTTTTATATTTCCCCCCTCTGTAACCGGCAAAATAGACAAGTGTATGAAAATCTAAGTTAGATCAAACATTAATTAGCTTAAAGATTCTTCTAAGTTTGTGTGGTTGTAAGTGGCTCTTTCTTATATTTATGTCCCAACACTTGTCAAACATTATCACTATGTTTTCGCGGCTGTGAGATCATTTAGTGCAAATTATTGGTCCAATCGATGAGCATTGACATTTTTATACATACAGGAATTTCTATTGTTTGAGAGAGACTACACAATATATGAAATGGATCTTTGAGGTGGACCCAAATTGATTTGCATGAAGAGAGGCTAAGGCTGAGGAATCGGGGAAGCTAGATCTTGAGCATTGCTTTGACTTACATGGTCTTCATTATCGGCCTCACGTGTTGTGTAACTTTCATCGACTGCAAACTGGACATTAACATTAATCTTCACATGTACTACAAAAAATCAAGGGCAATGGTTTTGTGATTTTCTCATTTTCTCATTTGAGTGCTTGGTGATTTGTTTCGATGGTGATTCGGGTGAGATTTTGGATGAACCAAGTACAGAGCCCAGTGGTCCCTATAACCCGATGGTTAAATGTGGAGCATATTTAGTGCATCCAATCCAATCTATAAAATGAAACGAGTTACAAATCCAGGTCTTTGGTTCATTTCAGAATGTGGTGACTTGTATTATTTTGCAACTTTTTTTTTTTTTTTTTTGTTTTTTTGGCAGTGTAAGTTTGGCACAAGATGTGAGGGTGGTAGTAAACGAAGGCTGTACAAGAATTTTTTTATAAAATGTTCACCAGAGATTTATTTTATTATTATTATTATTATTTTTTTTTTTTGGTATTTAAACTAATGTTTTTGTTCTCTAGAAACACTACCCGCACCTGTTATTTTAGTTATCAATTAAAGTTTCAATCTTAATTTTCACTTAAAAGCAACTAAACTCTATCACTCTTTCAACTTACAGATCATATGAATCACTATTTCACTTGGCATACTTTTATAAATAAATTTTCAATCTCATATTTTAGAAAGAGCAAGTTATGTTTTGCCTTTGGTTTTGAATATGTTGTTAGAAAGGACCAGTTAGCAAGTTATGCGGGATTCAGATGTTTTGTTATGGCCTGTTCGCCTAATCTTATAAACTCCTTAAAACAGTTTATAAGATGTTTGAAAGCTTATAAGCTCTTTACAAGTGTTTGATATTAAAAAAAAAAAAAAAAAAAAAAAAAAAGAGCTTATCCCACAACAAAATGTTCGAAGCTTATAAATTGTTTTTAAAAACCCAATTTATTCAAAAAAGTAGAGCTTATTTTTAATTTTCTTTAAATTTGACTATTTAATTGCAAAAATATCATTACATACATTTTATAAATTATTTGTAACACGATGCTATTTGGAGATAATGATTATTGATTGTGTTTATTATTTGTATTGCATTATTAAGAGTTTTTGTAGATGTGCAACTTATTGCGCAATTAATAAAGCAGTGTATGTTAAGAAACAAAGCACCATTGTTTAACATTAATAGCATTTGTGTAATTTCAGCAAATTATCACCCCCACAGATTATTACAAGGGATCGGATATTGGCACCCCAAGATTTTATAAGTTGACCTCATTATTTTTTGGACAAAAATAGATATATTTGAAAAGACAAAAATAACGTTCTTATAAAATTGATTTAAAAATTAAAAAAAAATACATCTTCTTCTTATTCCCAAAACCTTCAAGAGCCACCTCAAAACATAACTCATTAATGAAGGATGCTAGTATAAATAAAATGAATAATACAAGTTTTCTCCACAATTTTTCAGTGTTATAACTATAACATTGCTATTTTTGTGCGTTTTTCATCACTTTTTCCTCATATCGGAGTTGTGTTCGAACTGGTAATGATGAACATAAACAGGTTGTTCGGAAATTTTTCTCGAACATATCATAATTTCTGTCAAAAAACAGACTGTTCGTACCAAATCTTCGAACATGGATTTCAAATTCGAAAATTTGCTTCGAACAGTCTATTATTTGCCTAAAAACAAAGTGTTCAAAAAAAAATTCGAACATTAGACATTTGTTCCATGAAAATTTTCGAACATTACACATTTATTCTAAAAAAAAACTCGAACATAACACATTTGTTCAAAATACAAATTCGAACACTGCTTCATTGTTTTAAAAACCAGAGTCGAATCATACGTAGTCCAGATTTTTTTTTTCAAATTTCTTTTGGAGGAACACCAATTTGTATATAAGAGACGTACCCTAGATGTTTGATTGCTTATTATGATTCGTCTTCTTGTTGTTGTTTTTCATAATATTTTGAAAAAAAATATCTTCATTTTTCTTATTTTTTTCTTATCATTCTTCTTCATTTTTTCTCTTTCTTGTCTTCTTGCTTTTCTGCATTTTCTTCATTGTTTTTCCTTTGTTTTATTTTATAATCTTTTTTGTTTATATTATATATTAGAATGAGGTAAAATAGGGAGTGTATGGGGTTAATTTAATAAAATTCTAATATATTTAAAATATTATTTAGGTGTTCTCATCAATGGGATCAACTCATCAAATTTTGGGGTGCAAATATCCGCTCCCTTATTACAAATGTCGTTTTTGAGTTGAGCAAAGCATCATAATCAACAATGATCATCATTAATATATTGTACAATATTATATATTATTTTGCTTAGGATTCCTCAATTCTCTTACAATTTTATGATTTATTTTATGGTTATATAATATTTTGGTCAATGAATTTATTTCATAACGTCAATTATTATTTTTATCCATACATATATCCCATTTTTTATGTTGCACCATACCCCATACCCTTAAAATTATAGGAATGGCCGAGTGAACCACAAGGATCAAATTATTACAAAGTATTTTAATTGGTTAAAAATTGTTTCTAAACTACTTATTTATTTGGAAATTGTTTCATAATAATATCATACCATAATAATTGTTTCATTTTTATTTTTTTAATGATGATTCGAAACCTAAAAAAAATAAAAAATGAAGCCAATAAATTTGTGTTATATTCCTAAAATAGAAGATTAAATGCTATTAGATTTATATAATTCATCTAATCTAAAACCTATAAAAATGCGAACCATGTTATACTTGTAATATATTTCTAAAATCGGAATATTTGAAAATTTATTGTTTCAAAATTGCTTCTCATTTGTTACAAAATTGTCCGCAACACAATAATTTTTTTTTAGTCATTTTATCGAGCACTTTACTTGCACTATTATTTACTTTTCCAATTTTACCAGAAATAAAAACTCTTAGGCGAACAATAGTCCCCAACAAGAAGTGGATCGAATTCTTTGACATATTCCATCTTTCATGTAACTCATAATTCATTCACCGGAAAACATATCTATACATCAACACTTTTACGAGCACAATTTTGTTATATTCACATAATTTAGAAAAAAAAAATTAGCTGATCACTTTTTTACACGTTTACACACGCCTCACATTTAAGCAGCGTCTTTTACCATCTTATAAAACACTGGTTACAATGTAATAAAACAATGTATATTTTTATTTTGATCGTTTTTTCGTAATTTTAAAAACCATATAGTACAATTCATAGGTGCACTCTCTAATGATGGCAAATCATTATTACTTAATAGCGGACATTATCCAATAATAATAAATACTTTGTCCTTTTCATATCGCAGTTTAGAAATTTTCATGTTTTACTTTATCTGTCACATTTATATTTTTAAAAGAGAATTATTATTACTTTTTATTTTATCGATAAGAATTAGACGTGACTTTACTAATTCCACCCTTACTTTTATTATTCCAAACTTTTAATTATTTGAAACGAAATAATATTATAATCATTTGATACATATAATTATAAAATCAACCATCTTTCGTAATCTTCGTAAATTGAGACATATAGAATGAGAATGGGAGAGTAAAGTGTACTAATAAATAGGATCATCAATAGATACTCTAATAATGCAACTAAACTGAACAAGGCAAATTGACTAGTCCATGGATAAGTAGATAAGCTGTTGTGTATATAAAAGAAAATGTTCAATCGCCTGTAATTCAGCTTAAAAAAGTTTTTCAAAAGGGAAAAAGCCAATAGTTTGGGGGGTTCATAGGTTATATTTCCACCCCAAGTCACAAATGAAAAGGCAACACCTAAAAGATCATCAAAAGAAGTTTATAATATAACTAACGCGATCCAGGCGAATAGACTAGTCTGTGTATAAGTAGTTAAAATGTGTATATAATAATAAGCCATGGCACAAGAAGGTGATTTTAATATCAAATTTGTCTCTTAATAATATATTCCTATTAACCAACATGGCTGAGTTTGTTGTGTCCTCAAAACAAGTAGAGTCCTCGTAAGAGAATTTGCCTTTAAGCAGTCGAAATCGAATTGTGAACACTGCACAAAATGTTCAGAGAAACTGAAATAGCTATTCATCGAATGGCAACATCACCAAAACTTCTTTCTGACATACAAGAGGAGGAAAACAACTCCTAGAACAACAGCAACCGGGGCCCATTTCCGAATCAGAGCCTACAGTAATAAAATATATAAATGAATCACTTATAAAGGGCCTGTATAATACTGAATCATTATTTAATTTTAAAAATAGTTACAAAGAATATCCATGAGGTTTGACCTAATTTTTTTTTTTTAAAAGGGCTAACTCTGAGATTTTACTTCGTCTTACGCTTACCCCCTTCACATTTATAAAAATATTACAAGTAGCCCCTTAATTCTAACACTGTATCAAACTTCAGGGGTATTTTTTTTTTGTAATTTCGAAAGTAAACTTACCCTTTTTTTTTGTAAACCTCAAGGGTACTTTTTGTAATTATCCTTATTTAAATGATTGGAAATAACGTGATTCAAGCTGACTTCATGTAGTAATCCACAAATAAGAACTCAAAAAAAATGCTGTTCAATAAATAATATTTTAAGCCTCAAGCTTGACTAAAACAAGGGATAAAAATAGGTTTCACAATAGAACTTCAGCAAAAAGTACTTTATGCTTCAGTAAGAGAAGTTTTTCGAAAGACCAGCAACGTAAAAATCATGTCAATCAGAACCTGTTGTGACAGAAAATTACTAAACTAACCTGGCGGTTCAAATCTTTTGCCTTATCAGCATATACGCGGGATTCAGATGTCAAGCGACTGGACATTTGACTGACATCTGCAAAAAATAATATTGGAAAAATATAGCATCAAATATTCAAGGTGAAAACAAATAATAACATTTAAACACATAGTATATAACATATTTGTAAACATTGAGGATGAAATCACTTACGATCCAGTTTTTCACCAACACCAAGAACTTCTTGGACATTGCGGGTCATTATCTGATGAACTTCATAAAGTTCATCATTCAACTTCGAAATATTCCTTTGAGTTCTTGTATCTTGGTACAGCTTCTTTGTCTTTTGCATGAATGTATCTAACAAATGCAAGAGAATCCAGTTTAAAAAAAAAACGAAAATATAAAAAGAAAAAATATTACTCCCTCTGTCCCATAAAGATAGGCCGCATTACTTTTACGGGTGTCCCACAAGATAGTCTTGTTACAACATTAAGTATGCAGTTAATTTTCATTTCCATGTATACCCCAATTTAATTATTTCACAATCACACTACTTCATTTACCTAGATTAACCTTTACGGAAACTGGGTGGACAATGAATAAACAATTAATTAACCATAGGGGCATAGATGGAAAATGCAATACTTTAACTATATTAACCAACATTTTCTTAAACTGTGTAAAATAACCGTAAGCCTATCTTTGTGGGGCCAGGGAGTACAAAACATTGCATACATAACAAATAAGAGAAGGCAAAGACAAAAAAGGAATTACCAAATTTTATGAAAGCATATGGTCTTGCAGCAGTTTCAATCTGATTCCCATACGCGCGCTCGAATTCATTCTTTATGTCTTCTAAATATTGAAAAGCAAGTTTCTTCGGGTAGGCGCGATCACACGTTGTCAAATAGCATACATGCCCTTCAATGATATAACTAGGCTCCAAAGTTAAGGCCTTAACATTCCAGTACAGGACGAATAAAAGAATAATCAAAACACACACACACACACACACACACACACATATATAGCAACAAAATATACTTTTCCGATGCAAACAAAAAGCACGATGTCAGCAGACAAGAGCTTTTGCGTAAAAGATTAAAATTTACCCGTACAGCTTTTATGAAATTACCAAAAACTCATTAGTCTATTAACTTCCTTCACTGAAAATAATAATCCTCCATGTGTAGATTTTAAATGCATCGCCTTATAGTTAATGAGGTCGAGATAATTTTATTTATTTTATTTTTTAATTAAGGGACAATCTAGAAATCTAGGTTGTTTAATACTTTAAGCGCCAAAAAGTCCATGTCTGCAAAAAAAATAAAATAATAATAATAAAAATTTAACCAATTGCAAAAGGATACTGGAATATATATGGCCCGGTTTCAATCGACATTCTGGAAGGCTGATTCTGTCCCCTCGAGAGGTTTTTGAACAAAGCCTTAACTTGCTGTTTGTAAAAGTCAGCATCTGGCATATCACGACCATCATCCAGTCCCTCTACTAAGGGAAGGCCATCAGTGACACGAGCTATCATCGTCAGTTTAACCATCTTTACAATGAGCTCACACCTACAATATAAAATTAACCAAATTTAATTAGTCGTGTGATTCTGGTGAAAAATAGGCATTCAGAATCCAATGTACAAAGCTCGGCCAGATTCCTACAACGTCAAAAGCATATGAAACATAAAAGGGATCCTTATACACGTACTTGTGCGGAAATTTTGATTAATTAACACGCGCATTTAATTTTATTGATCGCAAAAAGTTCTTAAATTAGGAGTTTTTAATTAGTTTAGAAGACACTGCAGCAAAATTCAATTTCATTGATTTCACCTTTCTTTTTCACTTCCTCTCGGCTAAATCTTGATTCCAGATCGCACATCTATTATTCATAAACCCTTCCAATATTTTAAGAAAGCAAGCTAATCAATCTGAAAACTCCTAAAACAAACAATTCAAAACAACTAGATCAAACACACGCACGCACATCAAGTGAAGATCAGTAAGAAAACACAATCGTAACAGTCCAACATTAAGAAACAAACAACATTCTTCGAAAATGACAATCGGGAATAAAACTGATGCACCAAAAAAATAAAAATAAAAATAAAAAATACCAATGAAATGCGAATGTGAGCCCCGAGGTGGATGCGGATGCGGCCTTCAAATTAGGTTTAACCACCACGAATTTCGAGCCTTTCAAACGGATCCTTGGTTTGAAATTTGATCGATCTGAAGGGAGGATTGAGATAATAAATTCAATGCACAGGATTTAGATTTGGGGAAAAATGCAAAAATGAGTAGAAAAGGAGGGTTTTACCGTTTTACCGAAATTGAACAAATCAATTTTCGGCGAATGGGTCTCTTGTTGTAAGACATCGACTCACGTGTCTCATAGTAAACATATTAAACATAAAATATCACGAAAATTTGTTAACTTTACAATTATAATAATATAATATATGCACAAAATATAATTAAAATATTATAATTAAAAGATAATTCAAAATAAAACAAATATAGTGGTCTGAATATGCATAATATATAAAGTGGTCTCAAAATGCATTCGTCCCACATAAATATTGGCATTTTCTGGGTGGTGACAATAAGATATAATTTTCATTCATTTTCTAAAATATTGTTTGATTTTTTTTGGTTTCTTTTCACATAAATACAATGATCTGTTTAATATAAATAATTAACTTAAATGAGATTTAATCGTATAGGAAATTTTATTTTAAGCCAAAACTAAGCACGTGTTTCTGCTTTAGTTTAGATCCCAACTATATAAAAATATTCTACTGCGTCATCGCTGGTCCATCATTGGTGGAATATTTAATCATCTGCCACATGTACAAGGTTATAGTTGTTTTGTTTCAAGTTAACATCCCATCTAACTTAATTAGAAAAACTCATTTACTTTTAAAAGTTACAACTAAACTTATTGAAACAGCTTATCAAACGGATTGGAATCACATTTGGTTGGATCACAATTCATTCTTCGTTGAATTAGTCACATTCATTCATACATTTTTCTTATCTTCTTGGAAGGTAATAAAGTTACGGATTTTACTAATATCTTAGTGATTTTCACATGCAAATATAATAAATTCTAAAAATCAGTAAAGGAATTCAAGATTTGAATTATTAATATCAAAAATAAAATAATACTGTTTATTTTAAATTTGAAAAACTTATTGTATATTACATTTGTGATCTTATTAACAAGGAAAATTTTTCAACCCTTTATGTCTCTTAACATGAGAGATCGCGATATAAAATTGATCATAGATGAATAATGGCCGTGACAAATATAAGTCAATATTGGAGAGAGTTTGCCTCGATTCTTATTTATAATCATTGTGAAACAAACAATAAGTAGAAACTGTTTTCTCCGAAATTTGATGGAACCCTGCTATCCGAAGGGCTTAATGACATGCGTGGAATGTAAGTTTTAGTCCCAATATTATTGTCTGACAGAATTCTTGATTCAATAACCTAATTACCGAGTTGATTAACAATCAACCTCGTACCACTGTATAATCCTGAACCTTGATCCATGTTTCGAATCAACATAATCGAAACTCCAAACTTAAATTTCAAAATATGATTACAAATCTCTGAGCACTTTATGGAATTAAGAATCTTGGTCGAGTACACTTGATGCTGCACCTCTTCATCGACATATGTTTTACAAATGGTGTCAAAACTAAAATATTCTCTTTCATCATCTCCAAGTATAGACATGACATAATCATTCATTATTTCAACACTGTTTTTTGTTCGTGCAAGAATAACTTTTTTTTCAAAAAATTGATTATTGCCAAAGTTTTCTAAAATAGGAGGATGTCCTTTCCACAATAGAAACAACATGATCACGTGTAGTTTGTAGAAATATATCATCAGTTATATCAATTAAGGTTTCGCCAGTACCAATTTCACCATCGCCAATTTTGAGTATCCACTCTAAGAATTCTTTGATTTCGCGTGTGACAGAAGTGGACAATGATTGTCCAACAGTTAATCTCATATTCTTCGTCAATCTGATAATTTGTAGGCAATTAACCTAACATAAACCAACAAACTTACAAATTTAAGTAACGATGTCAAGATCAAAAATCAACCATGCAACATATTAAAGTTTGAATACTCTCTTTGAAATTCAATGGCAGCATCAAATGGGAAAGAAACTAGTTACAACCATTATGCATGAAATGACGCTTATCAGATTGTGTGCTTATATCCACAATCCAACGTGTGTGTCAGTTATCTACAACCTCTGATACAGCAAATACACATTTAGTATTTAATTGTACTTTATTAAGTATATTAGTTTGAATTCTATTACTTATTTTTTATTATTTCCGTGATTCGCTCATTAATGCTTCTTCAGTTGACCTTTTCCAAACCTGCAATATTAATGCAATAAGTTTTAGATTCAACATATACAAATAAATATTGCATTATAAATATATAACAGTAGATTATATAGTACTCTATTCAATTGTTAGTTTTTTAAAAAATATATTTTTTATTCCAATATTCTTTTTTTTAATATTATATATATAACTATTATACGTAGGCATGGCAATGGGTCGGGTCGGGCCGAGTACTTAGAGGACCCGAACCCGCCTCGTCCACCCCACGGGCCGGCTCGAATCGTCCCGTCACGGGTCACAGGGCGGGGTGGGGCGACCCGTTGTATTTAATTTTTATTATTTTTATTAAATTTAAAATTAATTTAATATATAATAACATATATATTATTATAAAAATTAAATATAATATGAGAAAATAATTAAAAACAATACTAAAAGTACAAAATCTTAATAATTCATACAAAATAAATATTTAAAATATATATAAATATATTTAAAAATAGAAAAATATATATCGGGTCGGGTCGGGTACCCGCGGCGGAGGTGATACCCAAACCCGTCCCGCTACGGATCACGGAACGGGACGTGCCAAACGTCACGGGTCGGGGCGGAATTGCCATCCCTAATTATACGGGGCGAGGTGGGGTAACAGTGATACCCAAACCCGCCCCGTTCCATCAGCGGGCCGGGTCTGACCTGCCCCATTTTGGGAACGGGTCGGGTCCGCCCCGCCCCAAAAGCCTCGGGCCGGATCAGGTTGGGTCCGGGCCAAATTGCCATCCCTATTTGGGATACAAAATATAATAATTACTTCAAATCGGGATCTGAACAATACATATCTATTGAAATTTGTGTGTATGTGTGTACATAAAATATACATATATAAGAATTTCTTCAATATATATATATATATATGTGTGTATAGAGAGAGAGAGATCTAATCTAATTGATCTGCGATTAGTTTGAAATAACTGATATACAAATCTGAACTAATTGATACTTCAAACTAATTGATTACGCAATTAGTTTGTTGATTTGCGATTACAAACAAATATATACACAAAATATAACAATTACTTCAAATTCGGGTCTAAACAATACAAATCTATTGAAATTATATCAGAAAGAAAATGCTTGAATCTGAAAGAAATATATCTATAAATTCTGATATTGCGAAATTAAGGAACGATGTTTACCAAAAGAATTTTGAACAAAATCAAAATATGAAAAGGAATTTTTAAGATCAAAATCAAAATCGCAATATGAGAACCTAAATTTAAAAAAAAAAAAATCGATGCACAATCCAACTGAAAATCGAAATATAATCTCATTTATTCAATTACCAAGGCTTCAATATAATTTTTAAACAAAACTTTAAAGAATGTTGGAATGATAATCATAGAAGGCTTAGGTTTGATGAAATTTTAGAAAAAACAGTGATTGTCATTATCGACCGAAGAGCTCTCCAAAAAAAGTTGCAGCCGAGGAGCATGAAATAAAAGGGAGAAAACTACAGAAAATGACGAGAATGCACAAATGTAAAAAAGTACTATTATACCTAAGTGAAAAAATTATCACTTACTAAACATATTTTCCGTAGAACCACAAGCTGACAGATTAGCCCATGAGCTTTCATCTCGACACATCACCTTAATAGTTAATACTATTAACAAATAAAGTGGAACGTAGGAGGTGAGAATTTGAGGAACAACACGATTGATCGTCACAAGCACAACACAGAATTATGGGGTGGGCTGAGACTTATTGGATTCGAGCCTTAACGGACTGGTGCGATAAGACACGTTTAGAAATAGGTTGATAACGAGCTAGCCCGATAAGCACAACAATATTTTTAAATTTCCCTTTTTAAATTCATTTATTCATTATTAGTATTTGTGATCTCATGATTTTTAAATGTATTTGACTATTTATATAGGCAATTATACACACACATGTGTGCGCGCGCGCGCATTGAATTTATAAAGAGAATCAAATATTTTATTAATTAACTGGTTTAACGAGCCAAATTAAATAAATTCAACAAATTTTCTTATCGTGCAATACTTTTTATTTCTTTTATTGTGTTGTGTTCGAGTTTAGATTTTATACCCGATAAACTTATCATCGTGTTCATCCTAACTTATCGTGCCGGCCCAAGAGCCCAGCACGATGAATTTGTCAGCCCTAAATGTTTTATTCTCTATCATCCGGCCTTGTAAATAGCACTTCCAAAACGGGTCAAAGCCCATGGACTGACCCGTCAGCCCGCGCAAATGGACGGACCTGGGCTTCCATTTCCCAGGCCCGTTTGGTCGCGGGCTTTTTGGGCTCGTCCCAATAAACCCGCGGGTTTGCATGGGCCGAAGCGAGCTGGCCCGTTTTTCAATTTTTTTTTTTTAAATTTTGTTATTAATTTAAAATTAGAATTTATAATTGTTATAACTGAAATTAAAATTAAATATATATTTGTATTCTTTTATTTTCTATTTGGCCATTAGAAAACTTTAAATATTACAGTAATTTTTTATTTTTTTTATTAGATTTTAACACAAAAAATTTAATTTTATATATATAAAAAAATTAAAAACAGTTTGGCCCACGGGCTAGCCCGTTAACCCGCGGGCCTTTAATTGCGAAACGCAGAGAAACAGGCCAGGCCCGCCCTGCCCTATTTTGGGCCGGAACGGAATGGCCCGTTTGACAGTGCTACTTGTAAACAATACATTCATTTTCATTTTATTTATTTTATCTCCATTTATTTATGAGGGTAATAAAAAAACTTAATGGAATATTGTTATGCCTCAACGTGGAGTTTGTCCTTTAAAAGATAGCTGATTGGTTTTAGTAGTTAGACCAATTAAATTTCATTTACGAAATTATCTCGCTTGTGCTGTTGACAATATGGAATTACAAGTAGATTTGTACACATGGTGGGTGACCAAGACTATATGAGCTTTATGCTGTCTTATTTGCTTGTTTGATCGAGGCATTTCCTTTTTTGGCATCCAAACTTCCAACGATCACCATAGCCACACAGCTTTGGACTAAACCTGAAAAGGAAAAAAAAAAAAAAGAGAATGATAAAGGTGAAGTTTTTATTAAAGCTAATTCCCAATATTTATCAACCTATCCTAATCCAACCAACAATATATTGCTTTTCAAGCTTCTTCCTTGAAGTTGGGCAACAAAAGCTTATGATATATATAAAAGCTTATGTACAACTCAACTGAAAGCACCAAATCAAGACTTAAATGTTGGCTGTACATTTCTCATCTTTCATTTTTCTTGGATGGGGTTGAATAAAGCTGGAGAAGCAGGGCACATGCTTACTAGATCGAATTGTATTTTCGATAAGTTGGCATGTGCTCTGTCCCTCCAACTTTATTCCTCTCCCAAGGAAACAAGCCCTGAGAGGTCTTTTGTCGCAGGAAATAAGAATGTGCAGGTGAATTAAACTATGTTAGTTACAAAAATTATCTTTATGGTGTACTAGTTTAGCCGCGGGAAATCGCACATATGCATGTGGTAAAATTGAAATTTGTACAAAATTCTTTGTTTTCCATGTAAATTTGTTGGTACAAACTTTACATTCATAAATAAATAAAATAATGATAAATAAATTAGATAATAAAGATTATTATTATCAATCTTTACATCACACATTCTTTCCAGAGTAACAACCATAGAATAAGTAATTGAAATCTTACAATGTAAGATGGCAAAAAATAACACTTTTGTCAATTTTGTTCTTCTTATTGCATTTCTCATCACAATTCACTTTCTACTTTCCAAAGCTGAAGCTGCAGAGTCAATATGAACCAACAAACACGCGTAAACTTTCTGCTTCAATCTATCAATAATCTCCACGTAATCACTTTTCTCAGAACTCGAATAATTGGCCCTCACTTTATCCAACCATTCATTCGCTTGTTTCAAATGCGACAAAGTCAACGCAATGTGGTTATTTTGCTCCACAATTCTAGTCTCTTTCCCCTTTTTTTCTAGTCGAAAGCCAAGTTCGAGTGCCTGTTCGAGGAAATTAAGGAACCAAGATTGTGTTTCGTTTGTAAGAGTTTTTTTGAGTTCTAATATCTCTTTTGACCCATCCCCCTTTGACCATTCCAATTTGTCAACGCTTGTGAGGTCAAATGGCGATGATGTCTTTGGGGTTTTGCTCAGCGTTTTGCGGTGTACTGAACCGTTTTTTTTAATGGGCTTGTCTTTTTCTTGAGGTGAGGGGCTGAATTGCAAATTTCGGAAAAGTTCTGGGGTTGGGATTGTAATTTCTGCTTTTTCGATGAGTTGTTGGAGTGTGAAGAATTTGGTTAGATGGAGATGGGGTGTCTCTGGAGAGGCTGATGAGTAAAGATCGGCAAATATGCTGAAAATGAAACAATAAATTCGAGTTTTAAGTAAAATTTGATATGAAAAAAAAAAAATTATATCAAAATATGAAAATTAATTTTCATTTCCTATTGGTTCAGTGAGGGGATAATTTGTAAAACAGATATAAACGCCAGATGATAATTTGTAATATCACAAGGGGTATTTTCATAATTAAAAATATAACTGGAGTTTTTATAATTAAACCAAATTTTGAGGGTCAATTTTGAAATAATCCAAATATCTAAGGGCATTGTCCTTTTTTTCACCTGAGGCACTTGGCAAGATTTGCTGCTGCATTTGCTTCTTTTTGTGCTTGTGCTGCTACCAAAGATGCCAAATTTCCCCTTCTAACCATTCCCTTGTAACCACAAAAACACAAATTTAAATAATAATAATAAAAAAAAAAAACACATTTATTTCAAGGTTAAATGTAAAAGATGTCGGTCTAATAATTAAAAAAATTGAATCTTTACAACTAACCCCTTGATACATGCGGGGACTGAGGGACGGACCCCACATAGGCACGAGGGTATTTTAGTAACTTCACCTCTTACTTTAAAAGATGCAGTAAAATAGTTCAAGTTTACCTTTACTAATTAATTTAAATTAATATATGAGTGCATGAAATTTCATGACAAGCAAAATAATAATTAGTGCTCAAGTAAGTTAAAGACAATGATTATAGAAATAAATAAATACCTTCCCAGGCTTGAGAAGTGTGGGTGGCAAACTGGACCATGATATTGTCTCAGCAGATGCCTTTTTGATTGTATTATTATTACTGCTGCTATTTGTCAAACAATTGAAATTAATGTTTTCTTGTTTGTTTGTACATTTCAATGTCACAAACTTTGATGACGTCACATCTGCTGCTGCTTTGCTGTTAAATGATGAATCTGTATCTGGTTTCTCAGGACTTGATGCTCTTGACTGCATAGAAAATCATTTTTAAGCGACTATATATAACCACGCCATGAAAATAACGGGATGATAATTAATTACAAATACTACCCTGAGGTTTAGCTTAATTAATAAATATTGATAAAAAATATTTACCTAACATATGTAATCCGTAATTTTGAAATATAACTCGATTTTTTGGGTAATTAGGCCAAAATTCATTGGTAATTTTGTAATTAACCCCAAAAAAGAGAAACAAATGGGTCGATTCGTAATTTTGAAAGATAACTGGATTTTTAGTATTAGTCTAAATTCAAGGGTAGTATTTGTAATTTACCCAAAAAAACACACACAAAAAAAGACACTTTTGGGTATTTGCAGTTCTTTGCTAATTAGACTAAAATTCTGGGGCAGTTTTTTGTAATTAACCCAAATATAAAAAAGGACTAACAAATTCAGGTATTTGTAGTCTTGAAAAAATAACTATATATTTTTGTAATTAGACTAAACTCAGGAGCCATTTTTGTAATCAACCCAAAAGGGAAACGATTGTGGGTGTCTGTAATTTTGAAATGTAGCCAACATTTTTTGGAATTCAATAAAAACTTAGGGGTGGATTTTGCAATTAACAAAAATATCAAACAATTGTTGGGTTGTTGTTTTTTTTTTAGCTTTGAAAAACAACTATAATATATATTGTAATTAGACTAGTAAATTAGTAATTAACCCAAAGATAACACTAAAACTCAGGGGCAGTTTTGCAAATAACCCAAAAACAAAATCTTGATACACCACACACAATTTCAGAATAATAAAAATTAGCAAATCATACCTGACCTTTAAGCTCATTTTGCTTCACTTTCAAAAACCCAATCTTTTTCCCCTCAACATTCTCATTAATTTCTTTTTGGTCCATATCTTTCCCTGCTTCAAATTTCTGCTTCAAAACACCCTGCATATACCTAGAAGCAACACCCCCTCTCTCTTCTTTAATCACAAATTTCTTTTTTACACTTTCGTCCTTCATTTCCACAAACTCACTCAACTTCTCCTGATCAATTTGCAACACGGGCCCCTCAGATGCCTCCAACATTTGCATTAAGTCCTTCGGGCTCCCGATAAACGGATGCCGGCCCGGAATCGGCCTAACGCCGACTAGCACAGGGACCGGCGTGCCGGGCTCCATTTTTTCGACGTAAAAAAATTGGCCCAGTTGCAATTTATTGTTTAAGATCAAATCTGTGTCCTTTTTGGACAAGGAAACGTACGTTGAGTGTGACGAATCGGAGACTTTGATGAAAAACCCATGGTCCGGATATAATTCTGAGCCTGTTATAGCTGGAACAATGCTGATGACTTGTAATAAAATGGATCTATATTCTCCACGGATTTTTAAGTTGGAATTTATTGTTTGGAGAAGTTTGATTAGTACTCCAGGTACTAAAGATGCCATTTTTATTTTTACATGTTTGAGATGTTTCATGAATTTAACTTTACATCATGATTCTACACAATAAATAAATAAAATAAAACAAAATCACTCTTTTTACCAAACTTAATTAATCCACATTGTTGCCATTGCTCTTGTAAGTGATAATTACAAAATAATAAATAAAAACTGAGGTTTGTAACGGTTTAAGGAGGTATTTGTAATTTTGAAAGATAATTGTAGTATTTTGCAATTATCTCATCAAAAAAATATATATATACTACTTGGGCAAGAATAGCATTGATAATTCTCTTCCTAAATACCCTCAAATAATTAATTTCACTAACATTGTGCAATTACAAACCAAACAATGTATTTAAAAAAAAAAGTGTTATGGGAAAGAGTGAAAATACCTGAGTGAGGAAAATAAGGAAGCCTAGATGGAGGATCAGAAGAGCAGATTCAAAAGAGCTGCTTTCAAAGAGCTTTTAGGAATGATAGAAAAGTCAAAATCGAAATCTAGAAAATGCAAAAAAAAGTGGCATAAGCCAAAACATGGTGATAGCCATGAACTATGTGCATTTCTTTACATGGGAGGCACGTAATTATCAAAATAAACTTATTATACTTGGCTTTTAAGCCAAGAGAATATCTTTTCCTCAAAGTAAAATAGGGCCCTCCTGATATTTATTGGAAAATTACAATTTTGGCCTCACCAAGAAATAATGCGTTAGGTTATAGTAGATGGGTTGGCCTGGAAATTGGTCAGGATGTATTCTAAGGGTTGACATTTCTATTTCAAGAAGGTGAGAGCAATTATAATATCCTAATCCATTAGACAGTGAGTGACGGTATATGATATAGATTATGTTGCCAATTTTCTTGATACCATTAAATTGACTTGTACTGTCGTCCTTTTCATTTTCATTTTTTTAATTTTTTAAAGTTACAAGTCAGTAGTAGTAGATACTTGATAAAGGTATTATAGGTTATGATGTTTGAATACTTCTAATTCGTCTCAATTTGGAGATCAATTCAACATGGCCATAAGAATATTGAATTAATTTTGAGCTATACTATACCTCATCCCTTACCTCAAAGGCAACTATTGACCATTTTCCAAGTGTGATAGTGTCGAATTACTTGGGATTATTCACGTGATTCATCACATTCATTTGACATACAAACATACAACAATCATCAGATAAACATATTTGAAAGTTGCAACATTAAGTTGTTTTTTTTTATTTACATTAATATAAAATGTTTAAATTCAGCAAAAAATTTCAAGCAAGAACATCAATTCCAGAAAAAGAATGCTTTAGCTACCAAAATCACATCATTGTTCCACCAATTGGAACTATGAGGTCCATTACAATATACACAACATATATTATTTTTGAATCTACAAGAAATAACCAAGTCCCCCTCAAAGGCCACACAAATCCATGAAGAAGCATACCATGATAATACATGATCATATACGAAAATCTAATTTATGGCTGCATTAAGAATGGCGAACCCGAGCATTTGTACTGTAAAGACCGTGCCAGAGACAATTATCGAGGCTTTGAATCACTTCCCTTGCTCCGAAACGTCGATAGTGAGAAAAATGACCTTGGAGCTGAAAATTCAGAGTAAAGGGTAAGCAAGCCATATTGACTGGTAAATAATGGGTTTTGTGTTTTTTTTTTCCAGCTCAACCATTCAAAGCATTTTTACATGAGACAATAGTAATTAACGATCCTAAGTAGTCCTAATGCATTATACTGGGATCACACGGTTTAAGAAAATATTGGTTAATGTAGTTAAAATATTGCATTCTCCATTTATACCCCTATGCTTAATTAATAGCTTATTCCTTTTCTACTAGGATTCCGTAATAGTATAGGTAAATGAAGTAGTGTGATCCCACATTCATAATATAAGGGTATACCTGGAAATGAAAGATCAATTATATACTGAATGTAGTAATTAGTCTATCTTTGTGGGAAACCCGAAATAGTAGCGTGACCCATCTTTCTAGGACGGAGGAAGTGGTATTTAATTATTAATTCAAGCATTTTTTACCTAAGGTAATATAAATTAATGATTCACGTAAATTTTACCAAGCAATATTTTAATAGCTACCGCGAACTAACAACATATGCGTGTACCATCAATATCAGCTAGAGAAAGTGAGAACTATTTAATTGCGATATGCTAAATTACTCTCAAGCCCAGAACAAACCATCATCCCCTCCCTTCAGCTCATAATGTTTATCAATTTTACGATGATGCAAACGTGATATTGAAAATCTTGCACCTTTAATTGAGCTTCCCGACATGTGTTCGTCTCTCAGTTTAAAGTTGGCTGGAGCTGCTGGGATCGAAATCTGTGAAGATTGAACTGTGCGAATAAAAAAAAGGCAGGCGTCATCAACAAACCCAGAAAAGCATGCCCCATAATCTGAATGTGGAAAGGCAAAAAAATGATTTGCTTATAAATAGATAAGAAGACGCAAATAGACTAATGAATATCATAAATCACCTGATTCATTAAAAAATTCACTTTCATTATAACTATCTTCAGAAGGCTGAGCATGAGAAAATCCCATCCTCGATTTCCTCAAATCCTCGGACGACCGATAAGCAGGATCTCGTCCATCTTCAGTATCATCATCTCCTTCGGACGTGGTGGCAGATATCCAGTCGACCAATATATCCGACCCACGGCTTTTCCTTCCAAACTTCAGTAACCGTTTGAACCCCGTCTTCATATCCTTTCGGGGCAAATTATTGGACGATTGGGCCACCAACATCGGCTTTTGCGCTGTTCCCCATTTTTTCCTCATACGAGACGAGTCGGTCTCTATTTGATTAAAAGAGTTTGAATTCCACGAAGCCGGGCTTCCACCCGGGGAGTCCACAGAGGCATCGACATCGGACATCTCGTGGGGATAAGAAAAGGGATTTTGCCTATGTGTATAATTCCATGACACCGGGCTTTCCTCGGGCCAATCTTGCATAGAATCAACGGTCGGCAATTGAGATTCCAAAGCCCGGTTCGTAATATCACCATTTTCCGATTCAGATTTTATAAGCTTCTCCGATTCCACCCCCTGTTTTGGTTCCCCGTTATTAAAAATATTCTGATCTTCAGTGTTCAAATCCTCGAATTCTTCGTCTAGTTCGGTTTTACCCGCACTCGCAAACTCATCGGGTCCAGATTCCACGTCATCATCATTTTCATCTTCGTTTTTAATAAACTCAGATACCAAGGAGGCCTTCTCCCTCGCAATACTAGTTTGAGAAACAAAGCTCGCACGGCTGCCCTTTTTAAGAAAAGGCTTGGGCGCGACGGTTTTCATAACTTCGACATCGAATTTTATTGGCGTCAAATTAACACAGTCGGAGTCCAGAGTTGACATTTCTCCAAAGTCGCTCGGGTTTGCGGAGCTTTTCCTCAATGACTGAGATCGGCGTGATTTATTATCCTCCCTGGCAATATTAGCCGCTTCCTCGTTCGTGCTTTTGCTGCGGGCGTAGTTTCTTACTTGCGAACGGGTAGGTTTACTGGCTCCAGAAGAAGGCTTGGCATTTTCTTTTCTCAATTCAGAAAAATTCGGGACGGATTGCGCGAGGGGATTTTCCATTTGCATTCTTCGTTTTCCGGAATTTGCAGAATTTTTGGTAGCAGATTTTGGGACGGGAGCAGCTGAGGTGCGAGGAGTAGTTGATAACAAGCTTCGATTATTGGGTAAATGCCTCTTCCCCTTAGAAACACCATCCCTAAACAAGGTGTTCTCATGGAGACGATTCTGCTCCGCAAAATCCAATGCCTCGTCATCGTCACTATCCACAAAATCTAAATCTTGCTGCCAAAAGGAAACTTTTATACAGTCGGTTAAAAATCAACAGAAGACTAACTCTAGTAAATATCCTAAAATTAGAAAGCATAAAATAAGATGGTACCATTCATTAGAGGGATAAAATAAAATCTCTGGAAGATAACTATAAATCTACCTGCTCTCTTTTCAAAACTGGCCTGCTATTATATGATCTGAGTCTCTCAGCACGCCGATGAGCACTTGATGCCGAATCTCGTCTGTCTGCAGATCCTGAGATTTTGGTCTTCATCTCTGATCTATTCCTCTCGAGGCTATCCTGCATAGACTTCAACCTGGCTTCTTTCTCTACTCCATTGGAACTCCACTCTTCTCTCAGCTTCGCATTCCTTTTTTGCATATACGTATCATATAATTTCCCTCGAGAACCCTCTTGAATACTAAGCTCGGAAAAATTCTTATTCATAGCATCAACTGTTTTCACGGGCGATGCGAAATTCGACTTGGTCGAGTTCTTTGAAAATCTAGTAGGTTCAGTGGACTGGTGACTGTCAGATGACTGAGGAGCAATATCCGATACTGGTTTCGTGTAGTGTAAATTACTTGACGGTTCTTGCAGTGTTTCTCCTGAATTTCCTTTGCGGGAGGAGGAGTTGGATTGATCCGTGGGGGCCCGGGATTTGTGTTCGGCGAAGAGTCTTTCGAGCTCACTCGCTTTCATCTTCAGCTCGTCGTTGAGTTCTTGATTTCCCTTCGACGGCCTTATTCTTTGAACTTGATCTGGAGGCGGTGTCGAAAAAGAATCAATGCCTTCCTGAGCCTCTGTTACGAGTTTACCTGAAAAGGGTGCCTTGCTGTTACCACTAAAACTGCTCTCGTCTCGTTGAACCCGTGCCTTCTTACTCAGTTCAGCTTGTCTATTGAACTTCAGTCTCTGAGGCCCAGCATCTTCAACGCTTGATACCTTCTCAGACATGTATGGCGCTTTCTTTTCAGTTACTTCAGTCTCGCCAACAGATCGTACCTCTTTCTGAGCAGAAGAGGAATCAGCTTCAGTACCTTTATAACGAGAAGCGAAAGCCCTTTTTATTTTCGAACCAGCATCATTTTCAAGCACCCCCGGCTCTACTGCAGTCTTATGTGTAGCTTTTTTCTGAATTTGCTTAGTAGACTCATTCCTTGATTCAAAACCTTCCTTTTGATTTGGAATTTCCAACTGCTCTCCACCTTTGCTCACAAAAGGCCTGATCTGAGTTATGGAAGAAGCACGATCATTGACTCCAATAATCTGTGCCTGGGACCCACTAAGCTCTTCCCTTTGCTCGGTTTTACCACCAGTCGAAGTTTTATGATTGTTTTCTGAAAAATCTTGATCTTCAGCCCTACTTACGAAAGACCTTGATTGAGTCGTCTTCCCAAGCCCTTGGTATTTCAAACCATCATTTTCGCCAGAACCCAAATTAGAATTAGACTTATTAGGCCCGGAAAGCATCTCAGAGTTATTAAAAGAAACCCCTCTCAATTTGCTATCACTAACCCGGCCCAAACTAGGACTAACCTTTAACTCGGGCTTAGCAACAGAAGAAAGCTCTGTAGTGTCTTCATTTGAATCCGAAACCTTTTTGTCCTGAGAAACTACACTAGAGGCTGGAGTACACGACGGGCTTTCAGTATCTTTCTTGTCAGCACTCATGTCAATGCTCATATCACTAGCTCCACTCCACCTCCTCAAAACTGCCTTCTCTGCAGCCACACTGCCTGATGCCGACAAGTCAGACGACAACCTACGCAGCTCGACAGGTTTCACTACAACAGCGGGCTTTCCACCGGAATTCTCCTTCTGTTTGTTCTCAAACATACTAATCCTGTCCTGAACACTGAGTCGCCTCGTAGGCTGACTTGCTGAAATCGACACAGTCTGATCAGGAGTCGAGCTTTCGTCTTTCCGATCTTTTTCTGTGACGGTGTCGTTTGGCTTTTTACTCTCTTCCCTGTCGACACTGGGTTCCCTGCTGAAAGTACGGCTTAAGGGAAAAGTGACGGGTGCAGGATTGGGCTGCTGAAATGTGGCGGGTTCTTGGTGGGGTGGTGGAGAAGTTGGGTCATCATCGATGGACATGTCTGACCCGTATGAGGAACGAAGGGCTCGATCGTCAGGTCCGGATTTCGATGGTTGGACGAGTTCTGGCCGCTTCTCGCTTAACGATACGAACTTGCTACATGCTTCACTGTAAAGGCAGAGAGCAAAACGACTCGATTATATTGATTGCCATTATTTTATGAATTCCATCAATTAATAACCAACCAAACAAACAAACAAAAATGCATGCTCGATTAAAAAAAATGAATGTCATTATAAAATCTCTTCCATTTTCAATAATTATCGTTTGTATTAGTTGTGTCAATTTCAAAATGAATGGGCTGCATACATTGCACCCACACCAATTCTTCACAAAGGCCCACATCAAGAGTTTGCAACACCATGGCAGCAAAACTCAAAACAACCCCGAATTTGGCCAGTGAAATTATATAAAGTGATTTCTGTTCTAAGCAAAATGTATTATCCTCTTATGACATTAGACAGACTAGGGTATATTTCAGGTCTGAATTAATAGGCCAATTGCTCGAGGCATTATCAAGTCCAGTTTCGCTGCCAATTCAATTATCCTTGGTACAAGATTTTGCATACATGGGGATAGATGTTTTTGAATTAAAGGAAAGTTTCCTTACTTTAGGCGATGAGCACCAAACCTATCTGCAAACATTTGAAGTTCTGAGACGGTGTCGATGTTGAAGCCTGCAGCAGCAGCACGAGCACAAGCAGTAGATAGATCCTGCTTCACTGCAAGAAGCCGTACATCAATAGCCCTCAGAAGCTCCTTCCTGTAATGACGAAAACCAAAAAGAATAATAACACAAGAATACAGTGATGAACGGTTTGCCTCATGGCCAGCCATCAATAGTGTTGACTGTTGAGAGGAGAATAAAACATTCACAAGAAAAGAGAAACTAAATAGAATCACCTCAGCCAGAAAAGAGAATATAATCATCAATATCAATCAACAAAAGCAGTTAAACCAGAAAGAAAAAAAGAAAACAAAAGAAGAAAAACGAGTAAGGATGTCATACTTTGTAGCATCATCTGTAGCTTTCACCCCAGATCCGCCTCCACCTGGATTAACTTATAGTTCCAGTAAACATTTCAAATTATAAGATACCAATACTGGTTTCAGATTAGAACAGAGACCAAATAATTGACATTTTGAATGGGTTTGCCACATTCAGGTTTAGACTATCCAAAACGCAGAGAAACAAGAAAACAAATCAACAAGAAGCAGGAACCCATACCAGAATGTTGATCTCCAACTCCCTGAAATCAATTAGGGGTGTAATTTAGTCATGATCCTTAATCCTTTAACAGAATCATCACTTAAACCGTAACGTAAGACAGAAGTAAATACCTGTGAATATATCCTTCGAGCTGCTTCCAACTGTGACATCTCGGCATCAAACGTATTGACCAGCTCTAAAACCTCAGGAGTGCTTACGAATCGTACAAACCTGAATATTAAAATTGTGAGTTACACTTATTAGATGTGATAGTTTAATAATTTTCTTAACAAGTCGCAAATGGCATCACCTCTCAAGTGTTCCCTTGGTAAACCACGTCTTAGCATTTTTCTGTCGCCCAACTTCAAGCTTAAATGACTGTGAAGTAGAGGCGAGTTGTTCCTCTGCAATCTGTAAATGCGAAACGAATGGTTTAAGCAATCCAGAGGCTATTTTCTCTGTGCTCCCATCACTGGAAACAAACAATTCACATCTGGAACAAAAGGAGCACACTGTAAATAACCCGTACAAACCTAACAAATTCAAATACAAATTCAAACCAAACGTAATACTTTAAATATCTCACCGTGAATGCTTTGGAGACAGCTGAAAGACAGCATAATCTAGTGGCGTATCGGACTTCATCTTTGCCTTACTAGGGAAAGTCACTGGTTTCTTGGTCTTCTTTCATATATGCGCTCCCATCCCCTAAAATCTTGATTTATAAATAAACCCGGATTAAAATACAGCCAAACACTTCAAAAGATATGCATATATTAAGATTGAAAAGGATCTCAAATCAAAATCTTATCACACAGAAAATGAACTTGAAATTGAACTACATCAACAATGAAAATCTATAAAAACAAGTACAATGTGCTTAAAACTGAACCATATCAAACCCCATAAAATAGATATTCACTCAGATCTGAATAAACGAAAACAAAAATCAAATGCTAAACATCCGCTTCATCTCAGAGTTATCCCAACTCGGTATCAGCTCAATTGACGAAGCAATGTCAAAGCATTTTGACTTAACTTAAAAACCCAGAAAACCCCCAAATTAACTTATTATATAAACTAAAGCTGAGACGATCGAGCAAAATTAGAAAACAGACCTCAACAATGTCAATGTGGAGATCTTCAATTCCCGAATCCGATCGCCAATTATCTGCAATTTATCTCAGAATGTAGAGAATGTTCAACTTCAAAAATGCTAGGGCTTTGGGGGTTTTGCAGAAGTTTCAAAAAATTAAGAAAAAAACAGAAAATAAAACCCTACAAATGGAGCTTAGGTTTCGCTTTACTAGTTTATTCAGTACAAATGAAATGTGTATATGTATGTGTGTGTGCTGCTGTTAATTTTTTCGCTTCCAGTTCTGTCTGAGTATACGAATACAGAGACAGAAGAGAAGCTGAATGTATTTAGATTTTAGAGAGAGAAAGTAGGAGAGTGGTGGAGTGAAGCTAAAGAATGAAGATGGTGTTTTGATGCTGTTTGTAATTTTCACCCAAAAAATTGAATTTTTTTTATTTATTTTATTTTATTTATTTATTTCGCTGTTTGCTTGAAAAATCTTTTAACCGGGGATGAAATGAAAGACAAAAGAGACAGTCCACTGATGATTGTGAAACTGTTGATGTTTTTTTTCTCTATTTCTATACAACACCTGACATTTGTTGACTGAAATGACAGTTATGCCCATGTCTCACTGTTTTGATTTGAAAAGTGAAATCTAATAATAATCTAGGTCTAATCTAATATAACAGATTTTATAAAGGTACATTTTCTTCTTCTTCTTCTTTTTTTTTTTTCTTTATCATCTCATAACAGCTCATTTTTGTCCCTTGTTTGACATGAATTCTGTTACGAAAATTGAAATCAATCCAACAAACTTTTTGCCTTTTTTAGGACTAATTCATTTATGTTGTTCTTTTATTTTCTCTCTCTATCATTTCATAAACAGCTCATTTCTTTTACCTAGAGTTTGACATGAGTTTAAGAGTTAAGATTATAAAGGATTTGGACCTTTGGTTGAGCTTATTTCAAGTTTCTCAGCCCTATTTTGGATCATTATTATTGTTAGTTATAAAATTTATAAAATTTTATTTTTTATTGTAAATATAAAATTATATCGAAAAGAGAATTATGTTATATTGTAATATTGTATTTTATACTATTTTATTATATGTGTTTATAGGATAGTATACAATAGACATTAGATGTAATAGATTGTTAGTTGAGTATTTAATTTTGAGTATGTCTCCTGTGAGACCGGTCTCATACTATGAGACAATTTTTTACCACATCTACTAATTGACTCGCTCCAACTCATTCGACTCGCCCAACCCACCCATTTTTTAATTAAAAAAATAAAAAATAATAATTTTATATTTCTCTCTCCAATACCTACCCCTACTGCCGAATTCGACTGTCACTGCCGCAGGCCACTCGTCGGTCGCCATTTTTCAACGGCAATATTTTTTTTACAAATTTTATATCATTTCAACCATCTCGTTTCCCTCGTTACAGATTCGAAATTGAAAATACAACTTGATACTCTAATCACCATAAATTTGAGGTCAAAGTTACAAAATCATCAACTTTGACCTCTGATCTACAATGATTTATCGGCCAAAATTTTTGATCAATTGCTACCTCTCAACTCATCTACAATATTGTCAATTCAAAAAAAAAAAAAAAAAATCACCTTAAAAAAATTCAAAATCTGACCAGTTTTTACTATTGCAAAACCTGCTAAAAGTATTACAAACTCAACAAAAAAAAAACTAAATGTTTCACAAACTTAGTTTAAAGTAATTACAAATCTAACTAAAAGTATCACAAAATCGAGTAAAAGTAACACATGTTATATTTTATATTTTTTTCATCTTTATTTATTTACTAAATCAAAGTATCATAAAATGTTGTTAAATTATTACGAAATATAGTTAAAATATCACATATTTTATAGTTTAATTTCTTTTACTAGTATATGTGCCTATTACATTTATGGAAACCTCTACGGTGCCGTGAAGGCACCATTCTTCACTTAATCACAACCATTGAATCAAAAGTTGGTTACAAATATTAGTAAATGAATTGATGTAAATGCACGAGAGGTGGGGGGCATGGTGCCTTTACGGAACTGTAGTCATTTCCTACATTCAAATAATTAAAAGTATTGCAAAAACTTGATCGCGTATCACAAAATATAGTAAAAGTATTGCATATTTTCTAATATTTGTACATTGTACTACATTTTGTAATACTCAATAAACACATGTAATATATTGTATTTGCACCTAAAAATTTTGATACTTTTAACTCAAGTTGTGATACTTTTATTGCTTTTGAGTTACTATTACATAATTATATTATATATTACTATTATCTAAAGTTGTGATACTTTTTAATAAATTAGTGATACTCTTAAATAAATTTGTAATACTTTTAATTAAATTTGTGATACTTTTATAATAATTTTTGATACTCCATATAAGAGTATAGTATACAATAAATTTGTGATACTTTTATATAAATTATACTATGTAATACTACTAACTAAAGTTGTGATATTTTTAAATAGATTTGTGATACTTTTATAGTAATTTCTAATACTTTTACAATAAATTTTAATATATTTATATGAAATATCATATCAATTTGTAATACTTTTGCATGAGTTTGTGAAATTTTTAGCTATTTTTGTATTACTTTTAAATTTTTAATACAATCTAATACAGTACTTTTGTTCATAACTATAATAATACTTTTAGTTCAAGTTATAATACTTTTAATTACATTTGTAATACTTTGACTTATCAATTTTAAAAATATATATGTAATCACAGAAATCAGATATCAAAATTATGTGATACTTTAACTATTTTTTGTAATACTTGAACAACTTTTTGTGGCACTTAACTATTTTTACCGTAATTTTTAATATATCTATACGAAAATATCATATCAATTTGTAATATTTTTGTATGAATTTGTGAAACTTTTAACTCATTTTGTAATACTTTCAAATTCTTAATGCAATATCAAAAATCCACCAATCCAAAGTCCAAAAAATCAAGTAATCACCTGCATCCACACCCCATCTACCCACTCCAACAACTCACCACCCAAAGTCTGCCTACACCATCTGCAAATTGATAAAATCATTTACAAAAGTTACATTAATACAAAATAAATTTTTAAAACATCTCAGCACCTGCACACACCACATCACCGACACAACACTTCACCAGCGACACACATCAACACGCACACTATAGCCCAAAATCACAACTGCTAAGACAGAGAGAGAGAAGGCCTATCGTCGTCGATGCCAATTTTGGTATCGATTTAAAAATATAAATCGTGGAAATCGTATATTAAAACGCGAGAAGTTGAGCAATGATTGCGGATCCAAAATTGACTTGATGAATCGTCGTAGATCGGAGGTCAAAGTTAACAATTCGTAAAATTTGACCTCCGGTCTACGAAGATTTGAATATCGAATCGTAAATATGGTTTTGGATTTAGAATGAGAGAGTCGAGATGATTCATATGATATAATATTTATTCTTTTTCATCGCAAGAGGACAGTGGCCGGTGGTGGCCATGTGTGAGTGTGAGAGAGAAACAGAAAAGAGGGGAGGGGGTCCGATGAGAGAGCTATTTTTTATATATATAGCTAGGGTTAGGGGCGGGTGGGTGAACGGAAGGGTCGGGCAGTGAATGGGTAGGATAAATGGGCATGGTAAAAATTGGTCTCACCCAAGTATTTGCCTTAATTTCTTAGTATCAGAGTAAACGAGTATCCGGTATTCGAGTTTATATTTTGAAGAGTTTGAATAAATAAGATTAAAACAATATAAGATGTAATGTCATTCAATTCTCAAACTAGAAGGGTTACAAGATTTACCACAAACACAAGAGCTACTCCACACAAGCTAGCTACCAAAAATCCAAATTATAGTTATCAAAAGATGAAGAAAAACAAGCTAGGGTTTTTATGGTTCATACTTGAAGAAGGTGAGTGTATAAGGTTGGTGGAAAGGTTTCTAAGTATAAAAGAATGGGGGTTCAAGTCTACCTTCACCTGAGAAGTGTAAGATTACATGTAAGAATGATTAACGAGGACAAGATGGTAATTTCTATAAAAAGTCCAAAAAAGGCCTTCCACTGATTGATTGTTGATTGGTCATTGATCCTCGGTGGGAAAATATTATGTGTTGATGGCCCATCGCTGGTGCATGTCAATCGACGATTGCAGGGAGTCCTCGGCAGATCGATCGACTCATGTTGTTGATGTGGGCGGGATGGGCACGTTGATGGTGCATCGATCGACGATTGTATTTCATGGGTTCAGGTCGTGTTTTCATCTATGCAAGACAGTCGTGATTCTCGGGAACACGCTAAGATCCGCTTGACTGTCCAAAAATCAAGAAAAACCAAACTAACATAAATATCTACAAAAATACAAGAAAATATAAAAAATAATAAAAAGTTGATATAAGCTACGAAAATGCAAAAAAAGAAAAAAAGAAAAATGAGATAAAACGTGACTCAAACCCAACTAAACACACTAAATAAGACATGAAAATATTTGAATAACACGCACAAATATGTATAAATTAACTCCCCCACACATAGATTTTGCTTGTCCTCAAGCAAAATCGAGCCTAGAGATAGACAAGAAAAATAAAATCCCTCGATGAACCTAAAACTAATACACACAAATGAGTAGAGAAATAATGCATTTAGTCACTCAAAACTGAAAGTGAAGGACGTCTACAAAATTTTGAGATAAGAGATTTAGAACCTAATCGAATGACAAATACGATAAGTTTCCATTCATGCAAGTCTCTCGTTCATGCACCGGCCAAGGTCTATCCATGCTCTAAACCACTAAATTAGCATCCTACTAACCCCGTCATCTATACACCTCTTTACAAAAAATTTAAAAAATAAAAAATAAAATTGCGTACAATGGTTGCACGACTTATTATATATGTATTAATTTTACAAGGATTTCTCTTCTTGTACTTTTTTTCTTCTTTTTTTCTCTCTATTTTTTTGAGTACCCAATTGATGAGGTACTTAAACGAATATTTACAACACAGTCAAAAATAGATGTCTTTTAGACTCCAAAACTCGGTTGGTAAATGCAACTTATAATTTCCTCAATTTCGTGCGAAGAGTGGAGTTTGACATCTCCAAAAAAAATTCACAAATAATCCTATAGAGGCTAACCAAGAAAGAGTCTAGTAAAAAGTATTAGATTTTCGTGAAACTTTGCAAGGATAGCACGCGGCTAATGCACTTACGTAAGATTCCTACACTTCAAGCCCCACAATTATAATAGTGAATAAAAGTCTAAAAAACCTTCAAAATAACAAAACCGTATCACTCTGCCAAGATTTCAAGCAATGCCAACACATCACGACTCAATCATTATCACACGCAATAAAGCATAAGAAAATCCTAAACATGTACACCCACACTTAAACCTAAGCAATGTCACATGACCACAAAATAAGATAAAAAGGTAAAAGTGAAGGGAATGAGATACGCCCCTATAATCATACTTGAGGTGAGCAACCGAGTGTGAAGTGACTTCTAAGGGGTGGTCGAGGTGAGAGAAACCTACAAAAAGGGGTAAGTGGGAGAAAATAACACGAACGACAAAATAAGACTCTTAAATAAAAGAAAGACATCAATATGTACAAAATAAAAATATTCTTGTGAGTTTTTTTTTAATATAAAAGGGAAACTAAAGAGTAAAAGACTCAAACATAAACAAAAACATCAAAATGTAAAATATTTTTGAGATTATATTAAAAAAACTCAATTTTTTTTAATAAATAAAACAAAAGGATACTATGCAGTAGAGTCGTTATTGACATCCATCTCAGGATGGGAGTCGGCCGCTTGAGAAGAAGATGAGTGGCCCAATGGGCACTGGAGTTGGGAAACGCAAGCTTTAAGTTTCTAAAAGCTTCAACAAGTGTTTTCATGATTGGTATCTATTTTCTCGTCAATAAGTTGAAGCTTCTCTAACATTATTATTTGAATGACTCGATTCTCCTCAAAGAATTGGTCCCAACCTTGGCGCGGGCCAGAACCTATGTTCGGGCCATCTTCTAACACACTTGCATCAGCATGAGGAGCCGATGATCCACCTCATGCGGGGGTTTAAGCTCGAAGCGGGCCCGTCGTAGAGCGTTTGGCCATCAGGAGGTAGGTGACCCCAATATCCTACTCGTTCGAGTTGCACCCGAAGTGACAGGCGAGGCCAGTTATAAATGGGGAAATGAAAGGAGAGGCGTCTTAGTACTGAGTTTCTTGTTGAATCCTGTTGAAGATGAGAGGAAATGGGCATGGTCGTTGATCGTTGACGGGGCACCACAAATCGTAAAGCTCAAGTTTCATAGCACTGGTATCCTCTTGCTTGCAAAGTACCACATAGGTGATGAATTTATAGGCGACGTGGATACTTATATCATCGAAATCGGAAATTGGTCGAAAAGGCCAATGTTTCCTCCCATTGATTCATGCCAAAACATTGCCTCATCATATGCTCCGTCTTGTTGCATCGAGAAAACACCATTACTATTAAGCCCAAATACATCTTCAAAGACGTGTTTATTCCTGTGAATTTCAGTGCCCCCGAGTCGGCATGTGAACGTCTGATCAATGAATACGCTTAAGGTGGTGAAAAACTCGAGCATGAGTTCTTGATACCCGAGAAGCTCCATCGAGGTGAATGTGGTGCACCCAAGTGCTTTGATATATCTTAAAACTGCATCATAATGTGCGACCCCTATTGGGCCCGCTTGTCCATATCCTCCAAACCAATAGCTCAAGGCATCGCGAATCCCCGAGTTCTAATTGAAAGATAAATCTTTACCTATTCTTTTGAATAAATGTGAAATGGGGACTCGTATTTGGCCAAAATGTCCACTCGCTTTCCCGCTCGAGACATGGTAAATAATAATCAAACTTAGAAGGAGACATTCTTTGGGGAATTTTGTCGAGCACTTGCGTGCAGTGTTGATAAACAGAGGGGACTTGGAAAGAATCTCAAACACAACCAACCTAATATAAGCAAATGATATACACTTCAACTCAAAGATTAAACGGCTCAATGAAGTACCTCAATTGCTCGGACGAAATCAAAGAAAATTTTGGACAAAATGGGCTTAGGCCATTTTGCTGCAGAGAAATGAAGTTGCCGAGAAGTTTGAGGGCATGTGGTAGCCGGAGTTGTTGGGCGGTGGCTGGTGGTTCGCCAAAGGTTGCCCGGAGTTCAATGGGAGAGCAAGAGAAAAAGAGGAGTGGGTTTTGTTTATGTTGTTGAGTGTTTATGAAAAATGGTTCTTTTTTTTTTATAAAGAAGCACAAGCAGTCGGAGGTCCGGCCAAGAAAGCAGGTGGGGTCATTTTTCTAGGTTATGAGTCACTGTCTCGGCCGATTTGGGTCTGCCCATCAATTGGGCGTCGATCGATGGGAAGTCGACAGGGAAAATAAAGAGTTTTACGTTGATCAACGCACAATCAATAGGCAATCGATGCATACGCAGCATCTTGTTGATCAACGGATTGTTGAAAGGGAAAAGAGAGAGTTTGGCATCAATCAATGGTATTTTGAAAGGCAACCGACGTCAATTTTTTCGAACATGGCTCTAGGTATATGCAATATCGTGACGAAACACTCCCTACAGTGCGAACAAAAGACAACCAACGTAAAATTAAAAGAGAAAAAATAATTAAGAGATGAATATACAAGATTCAAAAATATATTGTAATAAGGATACGAGACTCTTGGGTTGCCTCCCAAGAAGCACTTGTTTAAAGTCTCTATCTTGATGAACTCATGTTAGTTAGGCAGTAGGAGGATCTTCAAGAGTGACAGATTCCACAACTTGAGTTTGTTTCAATCCTTGGAAATATGACTTCACACGATGGTCGTTGACTTATAAGCGTTCTCGGGTCTTCTCATTTACCAACTTTACTGATCCATACGACATCACTTCCTCGATCAAGAACGGTCCACTACAACATGACTTGAGCTTCCTGGGAAATAGATGGATATGAGAGTTATAGAGCAAAACTTGTCGGCCTTGAGATCATTAGTAACGAGTTTCTTATCATGTTGAAACTTCACTTTACCTTTGTAAATCTCGCCATTTTCATAAGCTTCATTCCTAATCTCTCCGAGCTCCTTGAGTTGTAAATCTCGTCACTTTCATCTCTTTAATCTTCTCTTCACTAACTCAGTTTATTTTACTAAACACTCTGTTGCTCGGTTCTTTAAACACTTCAAGTGTGGAGAGGACAAAATTTCCCTCAATGAGTTGCTCGTGTTGTAGATCAATCTGCTAACCACAATTTTTCTAAATAAAGCGAAGAATAATTTTGTAAAAATAACTTATTATGTGAGTTTAATTCTTGATCATGTTGTTTATCTTGAATCTTGATGTTTACAACAATCTCAACCTTGTCATATTATATTTTATGAAGTGATGTGAAGTTTCTCATTTGTTATGTTGTGTGTATAACCTGAGATTGTTGTATGCATACATGTGTTTAACCACATTTACCTTGTAGTTGACTTTTAATATAGAGTAGTTTTTTAGGTTAGTAGATGTGTAGCAGTAGCTTGTTTAGCTTATTCGAGAGTAGCTTAAAATGTATTTTACCTTCAATGCTTGTGTTAATTTACTTGTACTTTAATTATTAATTTATGATGATTTTACTAGTTTGGATCATGGATTTTCTAATTGGTTTGTATAAGTTCATGCTTACTCTAAATTTATGTTCTTGCATTTAAATAAATCTCCCCTATATATTAATGCAAAATCCTTTTATCCTATGTGTCTGTTTCTCACGCTTTGTTAGTTTTGGAATTTTTTTTGGTGCTTCGGTGTCACCCGAGCCTAATATTTACCTAATTTAGTATTTATTTTATTTATTATATTTTACATAATTTAATACTTTCATAATATTATATTTTGACTAATTCAATATCTTTATTTTATTACATGTTACCTAATTTAATATTTTCTTTAACATATTTTGTCAATTCAACATCTCACTTTTATTCTTCTAATATGAAATATAAATAAGTTATATCTGATTAGAGAAAATCTATATAAGTTGAATTAATTTTTGCTTACAATAAAAGTTGGATTTTATAATTCTAAATATTTATTTAAAAAAATATGAGTTATATAAAATTATTACAAAATGGAAATAAATATAAAAAAATATAAAATTAAGTTTTTTTATCTAATCCTAATATAATGAATTGAAAATAACATTAAAAATATATATCAAAAACTAGTGTTACACTAAACAAAAAACAAAAAACAAAAAACAAAAAACAAAGTGAAACAAAAAAAATATATAATACTAATATTAATAATAATAATAAATTATTATGCATTGGAAAATAAATATTAAATATATTCCAAATCTCTTTATATGATTCCAATATAATGCATTGATACACATATTATATATCTATATGAACAAATTAGTATTTTACGCAAAAAAAAAAAAGAAAAGAAAAAAAATATATATATATATACACACACACACTTATACTACAAGTTAGATGCACAACGTTCTTTCAATAGAATTATCAGTGTCTTATAAATCTTAATTTTTTATATCACATGTTCACATGTAACACACGGGTGTTGTATATTTTACATTTTTTTCAAACTCAATTCTCTACAGGTTTCCCTATCAAGTTTAGGGTATTTTGATATACTTTACAACTAATTTCATGAATCGCGGAAAAAAAAAACTTGAAAATTCTCTATTGTGAAAACCAGTCTTATGTGATTAGAAAGAATAATGTTCTTGATATATCACAACTAATTTCGCGACTTACTATAAAAAAACTTGCAAAATTCTTAATTGTGAAAATCAGTCTTACTGTAATTAGAACAAGTAATGTTCTGATTTGTGTGTAAGAATTATTTATTATGAAAACAGAACAAATAATGTTACGATTTGAATGTATCATTTTCAATATTATTTTTTTTATTTTTAATGAATATTACTCTTTTTCAAATCCCGCATAATATGCGTGTGTCTGCTTATACTTCGTTTGGCAAATAAAAAGTTCTGGTGTTTCAGTTGCTTAGGTTTCATCCGAGCCTAATATCTACCTAATTTAATATTTTTCTTTTATTATATCTCACCTAATTTAATATTTTTATTTTATTATATTTTGTCTAATTCAATATTTTCTTTTATTCTACTAATATAAAAATCCAAACAAGTCATATATAATTGGTAGAAAAGATCTAAGTTAGTTATTTTAATTAAAAGATAAATTACATAAGATATAATTTTAATTAAAAAATTTATTAATAAAAATTATTAAATAAGTAGTGTTTATAATAAAAGTTAATATAACTTTAGTTTTGTAATTTTAAATGTTCTATATAGTTAAATTGAATTAAATATAACATAAAAACATAAAATTGTATAATAATAATAATAATTATTATTATTATTATTATTATTAAATATTGATTAGACATCGGTACGACACAAGTTGACAGGATGACATCCTTGATTTTTTAAAGTATGTAAATAGTATTATTAATGAATTCAATCTAAACATTAAAATACAAAATAACGTAATAATATAGAGATTAGGCACGGGTATAGAATGTGACTTCTTTTGAATTTTTATAAATATATAAATAAAATTATTAACGAATTGAATTTAAACATGAAAAAATAATAATAATAATAATAATAATAAATAATTAAATTAGACATCTAAAAGACAAGGATTAATAATACATCATTTGAACTTTTTATTTTACATAAGAATTTGTAATTATCAAAAATATTTCTTATATTTATCTCTTGATAAACCGCGTGTAATATACGGGTATTAAACTATTTCAAAAACCGTAGGTGATCCAAAAAAGATGTTTATATATTATTCAACAAGTTCTCGAATCATAATCTCAAATTCGCGTCCTGTTTTTTATATAATTAATTTGTTACAATCTATTTTATAGGAAAAAAACTTTTTTTTTCCCTAAATTGGTATGATTTTCAAAAGAAAGGAACAGAACCACGACTTAAAATAGAAACTGAGGGGGAGTTGTGTTTCAAAAGAAAAATGAAAAACAGGAATATTTATTTCTTCACTAGATTTAGAGTGTTTAGTCATGTTATAATAAGCTGATCAATATAATAACTGTAGCAAACTCAGTATTAAGCATTGAACAATCTGAATACTTAATTTTTTTATTTTATTTTCTAAGCCTTCAGAAAAATCATGTGGGAACATAAAAATAAAAACAAATTGGTTGCTTTATTTATTGATTTAATATATTTAATGTTTATTGAATTTGGATGGGGGATTGGCCTGGCCTATTGATTATTGAAATGGACCACTTTAAAAGAGTGTCGTTTTTCAATTTCGTAGAAAAATATGGGCATGATTGGATTCTAAATTCAACGGATATCTAGAGAGATAAAGTAACAAACTGAAAGTGACTCATGTGGGAAATATGTTGCTCGGGCTGGACCGAAATTTTATCATAATTGCATATCGAACTTATTATTATTTTTTTTTAAAAGTGTTTTCTCGTTCGCACACACACAAAAGCAAAACAAACAAACAAACCAAAAATCGGGTTCTTAAAATTTAGTTTTGGAATTTCTACATTTCATAATAACATGGGTTACTTGTTTTCGA
Source organism: Phtheirospermum japonicum (assembly GCA_014905375.1). Taxonomy (NCBI): domain Eukaryota; kingdom Viridiplantae; phylum Streptophyta; class Magnoliopsida; order Lamiales; family Orobanchaceae; genus Phtheirospermum; species Phtheirospermum japonicum. The sequence goes on from BMAC01000110.1 coordinate 1,889,733, forward strand.
ATAATAATAAGTATGATATTATTTCCATAAATAAGTATGAAGTTCCATAATATATTATGCAATTTCATGATGTGCTATGAAATCCAACATGTGGTGGCAGGCAATACGAGCTTAACATAGAGTAACATGAATTTTTGTTGATTAAATTTTGAAGAAAAAAAGGGTTAGTAAATTTTATATAGTAATTTGGATTAAATGTGGAGTTAAGATAACAGTGACTATTATGGATGGCAAATACTTGGGTGAGACCGGTCTCATAGTATGAGACCACTTTTTACCCAATTTGTATAGCCCGCCCATTAACCTGCCCCACCCAACCATTAATTTATACAATAAAAATACAAAAACAATGCAGAAATCTGCTCTCTCTCCCACAGGCGCCTCGACATCGCCCGCTGCTCCTAGATCCGCCACTTCGGCGGCCGGGCATTAATGGAATCCTCTCCACCGGCGGCGGCCAACAAGGGCCTCAAGAAGAGGGTCCTGAAATCGCTGCCGAAACAGACGGTCGGAGAGGATGAGATGGCGGAGAAGCTCTCCGGCTGCGCCATCTGCCTTGCGGAGTTCATCGCCGAAGATGAAATCCGCGTACTGCCGCAGTGCGGCCATTCATTTCACGTCGGCTGCATCGACACGTGACTTAAATCTCACTCATTTCTGTAATTCGTCTTCGAATTTTTCAAAGTAAGATCCCAAAATTCAAGTTTCTATCATATTTAATTTTCAATTCTTTTTTATTTTTTATTTTTATTTCTAGTTTCTGATTTGTTATTGAGTACAAATCTTTGTATTACGGTTTTTCTTCAGCGATTAATTGTGATTCTGTGGAGATGAACGATGGGAACCGGTCATTGCAAAATTGCTTCAATACAGAGGCGCCCGCAAGGTGTTTGATAAAACGCCTGAATGAAATTTCCTCCAATTCTGATTTGCGGAGATGCTTGCAATCGTCGCCTACAGGTTTGTTTCTAGTTGCCTATTCAATATTTTTCGGTATTGATTTTCGTTAAAGGATTTGTGGCGATGATGAAAGTTCGTGCAGATTGATATTCTACATGAATGTATATTGCAAGATTAGTACATAAGCTCTTGTGTTTTACTTGAAACTTGAGTTTCTATTTTTTAGATACTGTAAGGTGATTTTAGTTTTTTGAATTAAAGGGACATGAAAGGAGAGGTGCTTCCTGGAGGCCTACATTTGTCGGCGTTTTAGAGAGAGATGTTGGCTCCAATGGTGATGAGTGAGGGATGCGAGCGGTGCAAGGAGGTGATGTATCGATCTGTAGCAATCTTCTATAGCGGGACTTGATTTCAATCTGAGGTTAATCTTTTGTTTCCAAGTTCTTGTTTTGTTATTAATTGCTGGTATCTTTAAAAACCGATGAAAGTATTCCTAATCTACATTACTYATAAAGGTTGGAGATAGAACCGAGACGGTCAGATCTTTTCACTACTATAAGCGCAGAGTCGACCGTGTTTTTGTTGATCATCCAATGTTCCTACAGAAGGTAAGTATTGAGTGTTGTAGATTAACTGCGTGGTGATTAGTTTGACTGAACGTTGTGATTGTAATTTTGTTCTTTTGAAGGTATTGGGGAAAACAAAATCTATGATTTATGGTCKTAGTGCTGGGAACGATTACCATGATAACCAACTACGATTCAGCTTATTGTGCCAGGTGTGCTTCTTCTCTAACAATTTTCAAGGGGTGCCGAGACGATACCGTTGTTGCAAGATTTACCAAGACGATACCTCTTCTGGTGAAACCAGCCTTGGCAGGGGTACAAAGATTACTCTATTTCTCAAGGACGATCATCTCGAGTACCTCGAGGCCCCCAGGTTGAAAATTTTGGTCGACTATCACTTCAGATACAGCAACTACCAAATTTGTATTCGTATTCACGATTCCCCAAACAAGTACAAGACTGGATTTGTGCATATTAGTGGCTGCACCAGTTGGATTGAGGCGACTCTGCTTATCTCAGTGTTAGAAAGCTCCTCTTATTAAAAAAATGATTTGGCTTATGTATGAGTTGGCAGCATTTCAACTGGCTAACTGAACCCGAGGCCTTAACTACTGATGTCTACAGATGTTGGACTCATTTCTTGTTATATTTTCCTATCACTATAACTTACTTTTGTGCAACCTTTTGTGACTGCCGTTGTTATTATTATTTGTATTAATCCGTTTGAATATCATTATTTGAATTAACTTTTGTAGTGTGAGCCTCTGTTTTTTAATCCGTTGTTATACATATTCTTACAATAAAATATAGTTAATTAATATTTTTAACTCAAATTATTTGAGTATCACAAAATATTGTTAAAGTATCACAAAGCATTGTTAAAGTATCACAAAAGATTGTTAAAATATCACAAGTTTTTTATACATATTTTTGATTAAAGTATAGTTAAGTAATTTTTATAACTCAAGTTGTTTAAGTATCACAAAATATTATTAAAGTATTACAAGTTTTTATACATATTCTTACAATAAAACATAGTTAAGTAATA
>BMAC01000110.1:1905183-1923178 GCA_014905375.1 Phtheirospermum japonicum
ATGCATGTGGTTTAACATTTGGTTGATGAGAACTTATTTTGATTTTATATGGTTATGAACACACTAAGAGTTGCTCATCCTTTCAAATTCCCGTATGAAAATACTGCACTGCCACACTTCAGTAAATTAGTCGTAATTCACTGTTGAATTATCCGTTTTGAGATCCGATTTTTGCATTGGAAACTAGACTCGTAGGGCTTTCCATTGATATATAGTTTGGTTTTTAATTCATTACCGATTAAAACAGTTTAATCTTCAAAGTTGGTGTATGTGTGCTGAGAACTTCGTGTCAGTTTTGTTTTGATCCTATATGGCTTGATGGTGATATGAAATTTGTGTTATGGGGAAGTTGAGTAATTCTTGTGATATATGATAAATAGATTTGCACGAGCTATTCTGATGGTTTTCTATGACTAAGTGGTTGTAGTGTTTGTTTTACATATTTTTCTTATGATCATATAGATGATTGTTCTTATGCGAGATAATATGCTCGGAGTGCTGGTTAATTGTATTGTTATGGGTTATGGTTTGATTGTTCTTAGGATCTTGCGATCCCATGGTAAGAAGTATAATTGCTTGATACGACCTATAGCAGCGTATGAGTTTTATTTCATACATGGTTTATGGTTTCATTACCTTTCGGGGCGGATTGTGCATTTTTACCCTTCGGGGCGGATTGTGTGTTTTACCCTGTGCGGCGGGTTGTGTGTTGTTGCCCTGTGGGGCAGTCGTTTTGTTACCCGTTAGAGCGGGCTGTGTGCGTTATACCCTTCGGGGTGGATGGCTTTTTCCAAATAACACTTGYCGAGTTATTTTCATGYTTTTCATATGGTTAGAAGTTGTGGTTGTATTATTATGTGTTTGGAAGAGGTATGATTGACCTACGCATCTTTTTCAAGATATTGTGTTKTGATATTATGGATGGTTATGTCTGTGCGAACTAATATGTTTTATATGCGAGCTGGTTTTAGCTCTATCGGATTATTTGTGATTCGTGATGTGATCTCATGGTCTTATGAGGATATGAAATATGATTGYYATRGGTTACGAATTTGTGCGACCTATGTGCAAATCATGTTTATTTGACATTTACTTTTTGGGGATAATCTAGTTGGACTACTTGATTGTATTAGCTTGGGGGACTATATAGGCGAGCTTTATTGAGTTGATGTGGCCTAGTTGTTTTGTTTTACTTATATTAATTAAACATTGGGGACTAGGTAGTTTTCAGTCCCATATTATTGTCATATGGTTACAAGTGGATTGTGTATGGTTTAACTGTTTTAATTTGGGAGACTGAGTGTTTTTATTGGTCATATGTGGTTTAGTATGGATTTTGATTGATATGCCAACTTTTATTAGTTCGGCGATTGTTTTTATGTAATGGGATGACGTCTTTAGGACAGTGATGATTTATGGGTGCAATAGTTTTCTGACCGACCTATTTTAGGTCGATGATATCTTTATGGGTTTCTGTGCCTTTATGGTTAACGCAATTTTGGGCCTTGATGGGCTATTATGGATTATGGTATGGGTCTTTGCCAGCTAACGAAATTGTTATGGTTATGAGGATTATGGTTTGTGGTATGAAATGATTTTTTGATCGACCTGTTTAGGTCGAGTAAATGGCTCATGGTGTTTTGACTTTTTAAAAAGCATATATTTTCTTGTATTATTGTGACCGATTATAACTTCATGCTGTAGAAGGGTATGGTTTTAGGTCGTCAGGTATGGGTCTAAGGACTCGACTTGGGGACTCGCAGGTATGTCTTCTTGGGCGATGAGCGAGCTCAACGAGCTGATCTTTTTGAGGTCGCGATTTTATGTGGTAAATTCTTATGGGATGATTGATGTATAGTGGTGGGGTGATTGTGCGTGTTGTATGTTGTATTTATTTTTGATTGCGTTTTTGAAATTATTGAGTCCGAATGTGATTTTAAGTCGGTGAATAAAAGTTGTGTGGTTTAGGCCATCATATATAAAGTTGGGCACTTGGTCTGGGAACTTGCATATCGTCCCTCGTGAGGTGATCATGCTATCTTAAAAAGAAGCGAACTCGGTAAGCTGAATTTTTGCAGGTCGCAAGTATACTTGCCAATTCACAATGGGATAATTGGTACTATGGCTCGGTTTGTAGGATTGTGTGATCCTGAAAAATGATTTGGTAAGGTGGAATGGTAATTTACTTATGTGTTTTTGTTTTATTGATTGTTTTTAAGTGGTTGTGCTCTTGTGATTCTGTTTTTACATGTCCTACCTGATTTCATACCTCAATCAGCTAGAACATGGGGGACTAGCTGATGCGGACCAAAATGTCCATACGTAATATTATTTGATTTATGAGGTTATTTGTGGTAAGCGACCTCATTTATGGGAGAGGGTGTTCCTCCTAGAAGATGAGCGAGCTGTGTTGTGATTTTGAGAAGTGAGCGAGCTGTTTTGGTATTAGCGAGCTGTTTGTGAAGAGTAGCGACCTGTAGTATGGGGATGACTTTTCATATAGGGTCGCGATCTCTTGTAATTTGGGCTGAGTACTTGAGCCTGTTTGTGGGTTTGATGTACGTGGATTGTTATGGGCCTGGTGGGCCGTAAGCTCCGGCTTATTTTGGTACTTTATTGAGAGATTTATTGTTTATGGGAATTTACTATATGAGAGGAATCCTAATTATAAGACAGTTGTTGTATTTATGGAATTGTGGTAAGAGAAGGTAACCAAAGACTTCTCTTGTATCTATAAAAGGAGGTGCATACCTCTCATTATTTTCATAAGTTAATATTGACTTAAGTATCGGAGAGTCTTAACGGGTTGGGGGGTGGGACTCCTACCCGTTCGAGACGCTGTTTTGCAGGATCAGCGAGGTCGCCAGGAGATTCGAGGAGGGCTTCTCAGGTCGCTATGACATATTCAATATCCAATTCAGGTCGCTGATCTCTTTTGAGGTTAGTACCCCCTTTTATTTGGTAGTTCAACTTTTTGGACTTATCACTCATGCATTATTTGGTAGATCTTGTCGCAAACCTGTAATTTTATTGCATTTTAGTACCCAAAGATGGAAAGGGCATATTTGGACTCATGTTTACGATAGATAATTCTTAATTTTATATTATCTATTGGTTTAATTAAAATTACTATGAGTTTGACCAAATTAAAAAAAACCGAAAAAAAACAAACAAAAAACACAGCTGACATCGCAATTACAAAAACACATTTTCCAAATATTACAATTAGGCAAGTGAAAGTTGAGGCTATTTGTAATGAATTGCAAACGTGCTTTATTGGTGGAATTTTTATGTGATTAATATACGAGGATAGTGCTCTCTTCTAAATTATTGGCTAGATGTGCAGTGACGTGTACTTTTTGTTTTCTTTTTCTTTTTTGCGCTTATTAAGATTGAACAAGATGTTATTTGAGTTGTGATACTTGTGGAAATGAAATACTTAATTTATCAGTGTAGATGATAATAAAGTTTTTAATTATTATTATTATTATTTTAATATTGCTTTTAGTAGTGTAGTATGAAGATGCCTAGTGCAAGTTTAAATTTTTTTTCTTATGTTAATTATTTTCATCCTTTTTTATTATAGTGGAAGAAGAAAGCGTCTGAGAATTAAGGAAAGAGTTTACTCGTCTCGACGGTTAACTTTTCCTTTCGTTTCGCTGTTTAATTATAGTATATATTTATTACGTTTATATATAATATATTTGCTCGATTGCGTTAGATCTGTTAGTTCAATTATTCCTCTATATTATCGTAATATATTACTGTTTATCCAATATTTATTCTGCACAAACATATTTGCAAACAATTTATGGTGGGAAGATAAAAATAAAATAGTACCTCGATCATCGCAATATTGAAGAGGGACCGCCGAAAGACCGAAAGAGGAAGCATTTGTGAAGATGGTTTGGTTTAGTTCCTGACAATTTGTTTTCCTTAATATTTTGCTTTTTTAACCACACTGCTAACGGAGATGAGATTTCCTTATTTTCATTGCTTATGGTTTTATTATATGTTCATTACTTGTATTTTTTTGTAAAACAAATGAACATTTATTGTCTATTAGCGATAAATATCATGCTTTTCTCGAGTTACTTTTCTTGAGTTTTGGTGTCTTTTTTTAAGATATATAGTATTGATGATTCTAGTGTATTTGTTGGCTCCATCTTTCATTTTCTTCTTTGGTAAACCCATTCTATAAATCATACTTTCTAGAACGGTTACATAAACACACGTTCTAGGAAACCTTACTTTCTATAAGTGGTTTTACAAACCCGTTCTTGAAAGTATGATTTTCCATAACGAATTCTGGAAAACCCATTTCAGGAACCTTAGTGTATGGAAAGGGTTTTAAAAAATCATACTTTCTAGGAGGGGTGTTATAAAGCCGTTTTACTGCCCATCAGCGTATTTTTTTTTTATTTTACAAACCATACTTTCTAGAAGGGAATTTTGAAAATCATTCTAGAAAACCAATTTATAGAATGGTTCACCGGGTAATAGACCAAAAATCCTAGTTTCTAAATGGGTAAAAAAAATATTTCTAAAATGGTTGTACGTAGAACGGGTGCAAAACTGTTCTACAATGTGTTTTTTGCTCTAGTGACACTTCGTAATTCAACTACTTCTCAAAGATGACTAAGTATTATTTGCAATGAAACTTAATCTATTTCTCTAGTGATACTCATCTACGATAAAACACTTGTAATAGGTAATTTGATTGGGAAATGCAATAAGGACTAATGATGAAGAATGAACTTAAATTATCACAATAGAAACAATTAATTTAGCTCAAAAAATATTCACCATACTTTGATGTATTTGTAACTGAACTTAAAATACTCGGAGCCATTTAATTAACATACAATATAGTTGTGTACTTATCTGGTAAGCATATCCTATAACAAAGTAATTTGGATCTAATTTGATTTAAAAAATAAAAGAAAGTCTAAGTAGATCAAAATTTATGATTAGAATTTATATTGGTTAAAATTGAAGATATATTTGTATTCTTTTATTTTTTATTTGTCCGTTAGAAGACTTTAAATATTATAGTAGTTTTTTTAATATAAAAATAAAATTTTATAAATAAAAAAATTAAAAACTATCAAGTCCGTGGGTTGACCTTCTATCACGTACCGCAGACTTAGATTTTTCTGACCCGCGAAAAAATGGGCCGGGCTTACTCGACCCTGTTTTGGGGCAGCCCGCAGCGAGCTGGAGCAGGATGATCCGTTTGTCTATACAAACTAGAATGTATTTGCAATATACTTTTAAAAAAAATTAAATATACCAGAAAAAGTGTACATTATACATTCTAAAATGTTAGAATTTTAGGAGTGTACAAAGTACTTTCTAAAAAGTCAATATTATATAATGAATTTACAATATTCCTTCTATATGTTTTTTATATTTTAGAAGATTTTGTAAACTCGTATTATTGTATAATTATTTTATTATAAAAATATTATCGGACGACTTTTTAAATGGTAGCCACCAAACCAACTTCTAGAAAGTCTGTTGAATGTGTTTTCTGCACTCGTTGACCAGAACGATTAGGTAATTTCTTGTGGCTTCACAAGTGAGCCAAGCCGAGAACTCGGTTAAGACGAGTTATGAGCTGATGATGAGGAAAAATAAATTAAAATAACAAATCAAGATTATTAAAGTTGGCTTAGTCTAATAATGTAGCCAGAGACAGCTTGGCTCAACAATATTAATTGTTGGAACACGTCATAGGATAAGATTGATATCGAGATCCACCTACATCTTGGTGTGGATATTTCAGTTTAATATGGTCCACCTTATGAAAAAGCTTTGATTTGATGGGATGGTCCCTCGTTAAACTACTTATTACATTTCACACCACCCTTTTCTAACCATAACAATATTACGATCATATTTTAATTCAAATATTAAACTTTAGAGTGGGTCTTGGATGAGACCGGTCTATTATGAAACCCGTACACGGGTATTAAACTAGTATATATGTATATAAAAGATGCTCAGGTCATTTCTTCCTTTTATTATTATTATTATTATTATTATTATTATTGTTATTATTATTTAGTAGTAGTTTTGTAGTACTTGTAATGGGCCTCTTCCATCAAATTTTCCTTATTTGTACAGAATTTAAACTAGGTCCAATACCAGCAGGCCCATTCCAAAGGGACTTTCATTATTGTTAATGGACAATCCTGCTCACCAGACAATAAAGAACATTTTTTAATTTGTCAATTATTTACGTAGATTTTAATAATTGGATTGGAGGTGGAGTGATCAGATGTAGAGGTGGGTTGGTTTGAGGGGTAGATGGACGATTGTAATCCTAATTTTGAATTTAATATATTTCTTTATATTTATTAACACATCACAACTGATTATAGCTGTTTGAAATTTTGGGGAGCTTTTGAGTAACACACGATACTTATTTATAAAAATAGATAAAATATCTTTATTAATTACTTTGTGTGATTAATATTATTTTGTGGTAAAAAGGTATCATGGAGGTTGGCCTCACAACCCACATCGAGGTTTTGTGTTTCTCTTTTCTCTTAGAGGTCTACAATGTCAAATTTTTGAACTATCTCGTTATTTGAAGTAATAATGTTGCATCATTATTTTCTAACCACTGACTTAATGGGAACATAATGTAAAACTTAATTTGTTTACAACTTGGAAAAAGCAAAAAAAAAACGTATTATACAATTTTCATCATCTGGTATAGGGGTGAGCATTCGGTCGGTTCGATCAAAAATCGAACCAATTTACATAAAGTTTCACATCGAAGCGAACAAAAGATAAGATTAAAATATAATTAACCGAACTGAAAAAACAAAAACAAAATATTTGTAAAATGGCAAACTGTACAAAATTTAAAATAGGCTTAAAATCAAATTAATCGAATCAATACGAATTGATGAAAAAAATAACGATAAGTAATATAATTTTATTTTATGTTTTAATTATATTTTGGTTAAAACCGAAGCGAATCAAGATTTATTTTCAAAATCGAATCGAACTGAAATAACCGATTTTTTGGGATTTTCAAACTGAAAATCGAACCGCACCAAAATTTTCGGTTCAATCGATTTTTTTTTCGATTTTTCGCTCACCCCTATCTTAGTTAATGCCATTTTTCTTTTTATCGTCAAATCTAGCCAAATTGGAATGAATTATGCAACTTGCACATGAGGTGGAAATGCGATTGAGAAAATATAAGTGGGTAGTAATTTAGGAATTACTTATAATTCAAATAATAATTTTTTTTTTTACCATATCATGTCATATTTTACGTCATAAGCATATCTGAAGTACTAGTGTTCAAATTTGTTTGAAAGTTTATCAATCTTTAATAGCTATGTTTGAGCTTGTTTAAATTTTAATTTGAGTCGAGTTTGAACGAGTCTTAATTGATTCAAAACACGAATCGAGCTCGAATAGTTTGACATATTTAAACATATTTTATTTTTTTCACTTATCGAGCATGAGCTCAAGCCGAGTTTGGTTTTCATTTGAAAGTCTTAGAGGCCACAAATACTAAAGTAAATATATAAGAGTCTAAATGTTAGTTGAGATGTTGGAAAACTAACATCTAGTAAAACAAACAACGAAAATATACAAAATACGAATTTAATTTGCATCTGAGTTTAAAACTCACAGGTCGTGGTTATAGGCCAAACTTTTTTTTACTGGAAAAACTTTGCAATTATTTTACAAAAGATATTAAAACAATAAATCATCTAGCAATATATGAAAAACTCCTGATCGAGAAGATTGTCTGAATCAGCATAGAGTCGTTCGTAAACTTCAGTTGATCAAACACAAGTTTGAAGAATACGAGCGCAATGAACGCGTACTTCACATTGATGGAGCTCTGTTTCCTCTCAAATTCTTGAGGAAGTCCAAGATATTTGATACTTATACACAAATGTGTGTCATCGTCTTTTAGAAGATTCCCAAAATATCAAAACAGAATTCATGAATATCTTGATATTTTAAGTAATAAGATAATTATAAAACTACACTTTTCTACTTTAAAATAATTATAACTCTAACTAAATTACTTAGATAATAAGATAAATCTAACTACTCAAATATCTAAAACCTATTTTAACAAAATAGGCCTAAAAAGGCAAATAACTTATATTGCTTAATTAGAAATGAACGAAAAATCAAATTAACATCAATCTCCCTATTTTTCCTTTTTTTGAACAAGAGTAACCAAATAATTTCCCCTGAGTTAAAAAAATAGACTCCCCTTAGATATAAAAATCATGCCATAAATGTTAGTGAGAAAAAACTTAATAACAAATATAACGACTACCATAAAATATATTCAACAAGAAAAAAAAAATGAACAAGTTTTTAACCAAAGGAAAAAAAAATAATATCCAGGGAAAAATCCCAATAACATCAAGCCATAACAGCTGCATCTGTACTACAAGAAACCTATAATAATTGTTGCAATCAAACCAGAAAACTACATTTTTTCTTATTTCTCTTCTCCATTTGATTTCTGTAAACAACACCCCCAAACCAATCCCCTACCACTATCGAATACCATTCCGACCTAACGAACTGCCGAATCTTGTTAGTCACCATTTTTCTCAACCCACCACAGCTGCCAAACGCTGTCGGAATAACCACCACTGTCGAGACATTTTTATCGAAACCTCCATAGCTCGACTCACGACCCGAAACCATCATTCCCTACCATCTTCCTCAACCATTCACTATATTTTTCCCAAACCCGAGGCCCGAAACTAATCGAATACAATCACGACCACTGGAAACTCATTGCCGCCACACTGCCACCAACAACCGCCCTCCTCAGCGAAAACCTCCACCACGAGCGTTGATTCGAACTTTTGTGTACCTACTTATAAAGATTTGTCAAAATTTTAAAAGCTCGCCCGCAAGAGAACGGGATCGCGTGTAGGTTGGTAAGTTGAACCGAATCGTCTCTCAAGGAAAATTAGGCTCGGAAGTTCCTTTTGTATTTGTTGTTCACGAATAAGAGAATAAAATAAAATTCTAATCTAAACACATAAAATCAAGAATTTAATTCAAACGAAGAATAATAAAAATCAAGGATTTTTGAAAAGTTTTATGAATCAAGGGTTCTAGAGTTTCGAATCGTTTCCACGATCTCTTGAGAAAATTTCAATTGATGGTTCACGACGACTCATCAATCTCAACATAATAATTCCAACATCATCATCACCAATAATATTATACAATTCATCATCATACATGGGGGTGTTTGTTTGTTGGGGTTTTAATTATTCTAATTCAAGCAAGAAATTAAAAGTATAATAATTAATTAAACTAAATTAAACAAAAGGAATTAAAGACTTACTAATTAAACGAGAAGAAAGTTGCAGCATTTCGAAAGCGAATCTTGAATCTAAATTATCTAAACTATCAAAGAACTAATCTAAAACTAAGAATTTAAAACTAAGAAATTATGAGAAGTAACTACGAAATTAAACGGCACTCGTTGGGGTTGTCAGCCCCTAAGAGGCCTTAGAAACCCTAGGAATATGATAATGTATGTAAAAATCCGAAATACATAGGGTATTTATAGTTGTGGGAAGTCTTGGGCAGCAAGAAAACCTAAAGATCGCGTTTCAGCATGTTAGCGTCGATTGACGTCGGTTCTCGGGTCGACCGACGCAAACTGGTCGACGCTACAGAGACTTCCCGGCCAGTGCGTCGATTGACATCGGTTCTTGCGTCGACCGACGCAAACTGGTCGATGCTACAGAAAGTTTTGTGGGCTGGCAATGTCGGCAGCTCTACTATAACGGTTTCAGATGGAAAACCGTTATAGAAAGCCGACAACTTTAAATTCTTCAAATCGCGGCCCGTTTTCGCTGAAACTCCACTCGTACGCCCATTCTTGACTACGTCCAAACCAAAACACTTTAAAAAACTTAAAATAAACATAAAATTAATTAATTATGATTAAAACATGATAAAACAAGTTGGAGATAAGAAAATACGAAAATGTGCTCAATCTATCCAACTTTCACCGAAAACAATAATAAAAACGAACTAAAATACTAATTAAAATCAAGACAAATTAGTGTTAATCAAGAGTCACCTTCAATTGATCCACGATCGAGCGCCGCCCTGCTACCGCCTCGCCTGAAACCCTTGCCAATTTTTTTGCCACCTAAAAGTCGCTGCCTTTGATTTCCAGTCGCCTGTACCGCAACCAGGCCGCACCAAGCCGCCACATGTTAGAAAATTAGTTTTGTTGAGGCTAATTTTGATGGCTAAATATTTAATTCATGGAAAACTAAATATTATAATATTATTCTACATATTGAGTAAATAAATGTGTTAGAAGTGTTTTAGTGGTGTTGAAATATATCAACGGGTTCATGGCTCAGTTTTATCGGAAATCGATTCAATTGAAGAAATCAAGGTGTTTCAAGTTTTGAAAAGTAAAGGAAAATAAACCAAGCAATTAACTTATCTAAACTACACTAGAGATTGAAATAACAAGTTGGTCGGATGCCTCGTCGGATGCCTCAATATGTATATGCAAAGCAATAATGAAAATAAGTAAGAAAATGAAATGTTTCACAAAGTACAAGCATGTATGCACAAGGTACAACTAAGCTTGCATTAACATAAAAACTTGAATAATGCATATTTTCATAAATTGAAAGCACAGATAGATAAAGCAATAAAAATTGATGGGAAAGTTTGAAACTTTATGAAAGACAACAAGCAACAAAACATAGATCTAGAATTAATCATGAGACAAAGCATGAAAATTAAATTGCAAATAAAGTATGTGAAAAACTCAAAATCAAGACGATCCAAGACCTGATCTATGATCTAGATGTGTTACTCATCTAGATTCCATAGCCAATTCTTAATATCTAACATGAATTCAAGGTGCTAAGACAAAAAACATGAAATGAAGAACAAACATGGAAATGAAGAACAAAGCATGGAATTAAAGCACTAAACATGAAATTGAAAGGAAACTTACTTGAATTAAGAAATGAGACAAGCTTGAATTTAATTGAATAAAAGTAACAATCCAAGGGATTACTTGGATTCTTCTTAGGCTTACAAACCCAAGGAGGTGCTTGAAATTAAATCTAAATCTAGGAAAATAAATTACAACTAAACTTGAAATTAAATCTAAAACCTAAGAAAGAGAAAATCATCCAAGAGCGATAGTAATTTAATCCCAAACCCTAACTTGGGTTGGGAGGGGAGTGTATATCTACAAAAACAAGAGAAGTCTACTATTTATACAAGCTCTCCTTGGAGTTAAATGGGTTAAATTGGACTCTAAGGCTTGGTTTCCTTGGTTTGACCAAATTTTGACCCCAAAATAGGCTCCCTAGCCACTTGCCTAGCCCTTTGGCTTGGTTGGCTTGGTCTTGGGCGTCCATGGCTCGGTCTGGGCGAGCTTGGCTAGAGGAGGGCGTGACTATGGAGATGTCTAGGCGTTTGGCAAGGAAGATGGCAGGACTGGGCGTTGGGGATGGCAGGCTAGATGGCAGCTGGGCGCTGCCATGGGCGCTGGAGCAGCACTTGGCGCAAAGGATGGCAGGGAGATGGCAACAATTCTAGAATGTTTGCTCTTTGAAGCTCCCTCATGGCACAACTTTTGGCAAGCCATGTCTTGAGTTTTGGCCTTCATGCCTTAACTTGAATTCACATCATTAAACCACATATCAAATAAGAGTTTTCAACATAAAAACCCAAGAATTTCACCAACCTTAAATCAATTTAAACCATTTAAACATAAAATCAAAAGAATAACACAAAAATCCTAAAACAAGAAAAACAATCTAGAAAACATAGTGAAACGACTCAAGAACCACTAAAAATAATATAAAACCCTAATTAAAAACATGAGAAAAATACAACAATTACATGCAAAACAAAATGTAGTATATTTATTTTCTCAAAACTGGATTTCAGTGAGTGAGAAATAAATTGTTTAAATTAGCCATTTGATAAGGGGAAGTATATAAAATCCTACATTGAAGATGTAAGGAAAATTTATACACTTTATAAGTTAAGAGGAAGTTGTATTGAGCATCATGTAATTAAGCTCATGCACTAGTTGGTTGTAACTGTGGGCTTGGGCCTAGGCCTTGGCTTTGTATCTTAAACATTGACTTAGGACTTTGGACTCTTTGGGTCCTGGGCCATGGGCCTCTCTTGGGCGAAATGAGATTGGTTTTGAACCAATTCAGTTTTATTTTTGGGCTCAACCATTAAGATGCTCAGGTTTTTTGATCAGATGAAAATGGGTTCGACCTATGACTTTTCAACCTCATCAGCAGCATTTGAGGAGTTTTAAAGCTGTGATAATGGAGGTAGTGGCTATAGTGGAGAATTAAAGCCATTAATTGCAGCTGCTCCATCCTTTTCAAATTCCCAACCCCTGCAAGGTGAAGTTTATAAATAGACTTAGAAGTTTTAGGTAGAAGACACACAAATCAACTTCATTCTGCATATTTTCTGCATTAAAGCCTCAAGCAACTGTTTTAAATTTTGTGCTCGATTTCACACTTTTCAAGTTCGTTGAAACTTGAAAGCTTGGTGTGCTTCTTCTTCAAAGGCGTTAAGTCGTTGTATCTTTGGGGACATTATGCTAGTTCCGTCAGCACGACAAGAGGCGTATTTGTCTTGCGGAAAGAGGTCTTTTTCGCCTTGACTTGCTGATCAATTTGTCCGATTCAAGAAGGTGTTACTTTTCAGTTTTACCTATTTTCCATTTTCTCGGTTTTAGTTTTTGTAAGAATTGTAGTACAGTTCAGTAGCAATTTTCTTTTCGTATTTCTATTTTATAACACCACATCTACGATGAATAAGGTGGAGAGTTTTTGCTCGCCGACGGGCCACTGCCGTAGAGAGGAGACCGCCATGGTGGACGTCGTCTTCCGATGCCACTGTCGGTCGTGGGGGAGAAGAAGCGTCGCCTCCACCATGCCTGCCACTTTGGGTCGTCGCCTGATGCCGAACCCCAATCGCTGGGCCACCGTCGACTAGTCGAAGGAGAAGGAGAGGAGATTTGCATCACCTGCACCGCCACGCTTATCACCGGTGTTCGTTGTCGCTAGCCGTTTAAAAGTTATATATATAAGTCGGTGGAAATCGGCTAGCGTTGTGACTCAAATGTCTGTAACCGAGGTAAAGGGTTGTGACTCAACGTTTTCGGTGACAGAGGTAAAATGTTATCGAGGAAACTCGTTGCGTTTAGCTACAATCAATGGCTATTTTTCTAAAACACTATTCTATGAGTATAAATGATTGATTGTGCTTTTTTTGAGATTTAATGTTTACATGAGATATGTCGGTATATCTACTGAACTAGTGAAAAACTCATCTTATCATTAACAAATTTAAGGTTACGGAGACCGAGAGACGAGTGACGTTGGAGGTGGATGATACACTAAGTTAAATTTCAAGGGAAATAAATTTATGCCGATTTGATTTATATTCGATATTTTGGTATGGATTATACTTAGTTCATTTCACCAACCGTCTACATTTTCCCTAAAAGTTATATGTCAATGTAGCGCAGCGAAAGCGTGGGTAACGATTAAATGTTGATATCCTTACTTTTATTTAAAATGATATGTGTTTATAATTTGAATATCGCTATTTATATTCTAGTTTTTGGTTTATTTATATGTTTTTGAAAATGGGTTTAAAAGTTTCATTTTAAAAGGGGAGCCTAAAAGTTTCATTTTAATTGGGGGGTCTAAAATTTTGGTGTCGAAGTGTTTTTCTTTAAAATTGTTTTTAAAATTAGTAAAGCCTATATTATATTATAATTTATATTTTTAAAAGTGGTGCGTTGTGAAGTGATTTAAACCCAAGACAATGCTACCTTAAACTATCAATTTATAATTGATAGAAATTTGGATTATTTTCTTATTACTATTTCCGTTGGGCATCTTAAAGTTTTATGAAATCCTCGATTTTTTTTTTATTTTACAATTCGATATTCACGTGACGCCAAGTCTACTTTATTTTATTTTAAAATACAAACTATTTTTGTTTTATCGAAATTGGGGCGTTACACTATGATCTTTCATGCATGATATTGATATAAGCACACATTCTCATTTACAGATCGCATAGTTGGTCCCGTCAAGAATTGATGATCGATTTGCATCATTCATCAGAGTATCCATAACTTTTATTTTCACAACATAAAAAATGATGAACACTTAGTAAAGTCAAGTGATCGCGCTCGATGATATTGAATTAAATATATTGTCTAAATGTTAGTTGAGATGCTGAAATACCATTATTAACATTTAGTAAAACAAACAACAAAATTATAAAGAATACGAAATTTAATTTGCCTTTGAGTTTAAAACACATAAGTCGTGGCCGTAGGGCAAAATTGTTACTACTAGAAGAGCGTTGCAACTGTTTTATAAAAGATATTAAAAACAATAAATCATCTTGTAATTGCAGATCAATTCTGTTTCCTCTCAAATTTGTGAGAATGAAATCTAGAACTTTCGATACTTATACACAAATGTGTATCCTCATCTTTTTTAAGAGTTCAAAAATATCAAAACAAAATTCACAATATCTTGAATTTAAAGAATATACTTTCTACTTTAAAATGATTCTTACTCTATTTAAATTATTTAGGCAACATGATAAATTTAACTACTAAAATATCTAAGACCTATTTTAACAAAATACGTCCACAAGGCAAATAATACATACTCCCTCCGTTTTAAAATAAGTGTCGTTTTAAAAATTCAATTTTATTACAAATTAAGTGTCGTTTTAGAATTTTTTACCACTTTATTCCAGTTTTATCCCCACTTATTTTAAGAAATATAAACAAGTTTATGGTAATAAAATAACTAAAATGAATGATTGAAAGTAATTAAATGAGAATAGTATTAATTGATCGAGGATATGCTGGTCAAATATTATGTTCCTTAATTTTGAACAAAAATTTTAAAACGACACTTATTATAAAACGGATGGAGTATATTGATTAATTAGAAATGAAAAAATAGACGGGAATAAAATTCTAGTCATTCTCAAACGTAAAATTATGTTTAAGCTTTATTGAAAATTTTAACAAACCAAACTCATTCAAACTTTTAACGAATAAGGCCGAATCGAATATCGAATAGAATAACTTAATTTGACATTCAACCCTGTATTAGACTGAACTATAGCAATTTCCATTATTTGGGCCCACTAATTATCTTTAATGAGAACAACCCATAGTCTCATCTTTGTCGTAATATTATTAAAATTTATCTCAGGCACATCATTTTGTTTCACGACAACAATTCAATAACTTAATACTCTATTAATTGATAAGTTCAATCAAAAATATTTTATTTTTGCTCCTAATATGAATTGATACGTTAAATTAGCATCTCAATTAACAAATATCTCCTCAAATTAATTGATTTTTCGGTATTAATATTAGACATTTTACTGTCCAATTTCCCTATTACAAATCTTGTTTCACCTCGTAAATCAATACACATTATAAATGGAATTGGTTGAATTGATTGAACTGATTTAAACAATTGATAATTAATGACTGATATTTAATCTTAAATTAATGATTGATAAATTAGTTGATAATTAATGACTGATATTTAATTTTAAATTAATAATTGATAAATTAGTTGATATAATTGATAGCATATTTTAAATTAATAATTGATAAATTAATTAATTAAAGTATCTTATTGAATGTTAATTTATCAATATAAACATGATTAAAAACAAACGTAAATTATTATACATAAAATATAAGAAAAAATATAAAACTACAAGAAAAAAATTTATAATAATTAATAACAACTTCCCAAAATACTTTTTTCAAAAAATAAAACAAATACATAATAAATAATAAAAAAACAATTATAATGATAAATAAAACTTATTTATGACTAATAAAAATGTATTCGTAAAATATAAAATAATATATTAGTTTATAATATATTATATTCTTTCATGATGAAATAAAAACAGACGGTAATATATATATATATATATATATATATATATATATATAATATAAAAGGATAAGAAATGATTTAGGGAAAATTCCCAATTAGTAACAAATCAAAACTCTATTTACCGTTTAGTTACTTTAAAATATTTTATCCCATTAAGTCCAGTTAATTTTATTAATTAATAAATTATAAATAATAACTGTCTGTATTGCCCCCTAAATAAACTCTCAATAGCTTTACCTCAAATTCCAAAACATGAAACTTTTTCAACAAATTCAAACTGCTCCTATTCAGAAAATTGTGTGAATTGTAATTGAGAAATTGTTTGAATTGTAATGTTGTGTGAGAACAACGCATAAACTCAATTGTACTCGTTCACGTACTAAAAGACCAATCAAATCTAAAAGAAAAGTATGAAATTCTAAAAGAATTTTCCAAATTTGTATGAGATTCTCAAATCACGTTAAATTAGTACGAAATTTTATTAGTATGAAATTTTAAAAGAAAGTATGAAATTGAACTGGTCCAATTCTATGAGATGAAGTTTTATTAGTATGAAAATTTTAAAGGAAAGTATGAAATTGAAACTGATCCAATTCTCAAAATTTGTATGAGATTTTTGAATCACGTTAAATTAGTACGAAATTTTAAGAAAAAGTATGGAATTGAACTGGTTCAATTCTCAAAATTGTGCGAATTGTATTCTGTAAATCGCATGGTTTCTGAAAACCGGATCGGACCGCCGGTTCAACCGGGAACCGGTCACCACACCGGTCCGAATTTCATGTGCAAACCGCCAGAGTCAAGAATCACTCAAAAACCGGTCAAACCGGTCATGAACCGGTTGGACCGGTGAACCTGTGACAGGTTCAACCCATTTTTTTGATTTTTTTGGTTTTTTTTTTTTTTACTTTCAAATTTTTATATTAAATAAAAATTGACGGGGTCTTATTTTTTTTATTTGGATTACAAATAAATACAAATTATGATGGTTAATTTTATTTTATTTTGAAGTTGTTGGACTTGGAGTGATTATATTAGAATTGAACTATTTTATTTGATTTTTCTTCATTATATTTAATTCAATAATATTTTTCTATGTTGTATTGTGGTTGATGAATTCATATTTATTCATATGGACTCTTTAAATTAAATTTTAAAATATTTTATAATCATATATTTTATTAATCTAATTTATTCTATTTATTTATAACATATTTAATAGTGGTGTATATATATATATAATATATATATATATATATATATATATATATAAAACCGATCCGACCACGGTTGGACCTGTGAACCACTGAACCTGTAGTTTTACCGGTTCAATGACCGGTCCGGTTTTTCAGAATAATGGTAAATCGTGTGAATTGTAAATGACTTGGAGAACAACGCATTATAGAGAAAAAAATTGTGTGAAGATAATTTTTTGCGTGAAAATTAGGAATTCGGGGAGGTTTGTATTAATTTAGGGGTAAATTTGTAATGGATGTGTAGGAGTTAAATATAAAAAACATATGAAAAATCATTTGGCCTAAAATGGAATATGGTTCTTTTGCTTTTGGCCTAATTAGTAAAAGCCCCTTTTTTTCCCAATAAGGTAAAAGCTTATTAAAAAAAGCTACGATTTATAATTTTTACTTAATAAGAATTTATTATTTTTCTCAACAGGTGTTTATTAGGGAGAATAAGCGCTCAGAAACTTATTCTTGATTCTTATCTAAAAGAACTTATTGAGATGAAAATAAGCTATAATCACTTTTTAAAAGTTCAACCAAGCAGAACTTCTTGAAATGAAATAAGCTATAAGCACTTTTAAAAAATAAAACAGCGTAGGGTCAATGTGTTATCTAACAATTATGACATAGTTATACATGCACTTGCAACTGCAAAATACAAGACACTCACTTTGAGCTTGAACATCATGAAATGTGCTTACACAAATACAAGAAAACAAAAAAAGGGGACTCATTATAAACAGCTGCTCA
>BMAC01000110.1:1936052-1948102 GCA_014905375.1 Phtheirospermum japonicum
ATCACAAAATATATTAAAAGTATCGCATATTTTTTAATACTTGTACATTTTACTATATTTTGTAATAAATGTATTCTGTGATACTTTTAATATCTTTTCTGATACTTTTAATATATTTTGTGATACTTGATCAGATATTGTAAAAAACTCATACTATTTATGTGATACAAAAATAAGTGTGTTTTGTGATACTTTTAATATTTTTTCTGATACTTTTAATATATTTTGTGATACTTGATCAGATATTGTAAAAATTCATACTATTTATGTGATACAAAAATAAGTGTGTTTTGTGATACTTTTAATATCTTTTCTAATACTTTTAATATATTTTGTGATATTTGATCAAATATTGTAAAAATTCAAACTACCTTTGTGATAAAAAATAAGTGTGTTCTGTGATACGTTTATTATCTTTTCTGATATATATTTTGTGATACTTGATCAGATATTGTAAAAACTCATAATACTTTTTTGATAAAAGTGTATTTTGTGATACTTTCAATACCTTTTCTAATACTTTACTAATACTTTTAATATATTTTGTGATACTTGATCATACATTGTAAAAACTCATAATACTTTTGTGATAAAAAAAGTGTATTTTGTGATACTTTCAATACCTTTTCTAATACTTTTAATTACATTTGTAATACTCTGGATTATTTATTTTAAAAGAAATATACGAAATTACAGAAATCAAATATCAAGAATTATGTGATATTTCAACTATTTTTTGTGATACTTGAACAACTTTTTGTGATACTCCAGTACATCACCATCCAAAATCTGCATATAACATATGTATATTGATAAAATTATTTTCAAAAGACACATTAATACAAAATAAATTTAATATTATCTCAACACCTGCACACAACACATCACCGGCGACACGCATAGAATCACAATTTGAGGGGGAGAGAGAGAGAAATCGAGACGAAAGAAAAGAAGAAAAAGAGAAAAGAGGAGAAAAAAAGTCTACTTTCGTCGGTACTCACCGATTTAAAAATATAAATTGATAAAATCGTAGATTGCAACGTGAGGATTAGAATGGTAAATTCCGATCTGAAATTGGCCCGATAAATCGCCGTAGATCTGAGGTCAAAGTTAACAATTCATAAACTTTGACCTCAGATCTACAAAGATCGGAACATCAAATCGTAAATCTGATTTCAAATTTAGAATGAGGGTATCAAGACGGTTCAAATAGTATACTTTTTATTTTTTTTTAGGTCGCCGGAGGACGGAGGCCGCCCGGACGACGGTGGCTGGCGCGAGAGAGAAACATTGAAGACGGGAAAGGGGGACGGCTGGGAATGAATGACAGCATTTTTTTTTTATATCTAGAGTTAGGGGATGGGTGGGTGAACGGACGGGTTGGGCAGTGGGCGGGTTGGACAAATGAGTATGGTAAAAATGATCTCATACTATGAGATCGGTTTCACCCAAATATTTGCCCAATCTAAGTACTTCAATATCATGTTTGTATTTTGTTGCCTTCTAGTTTTTTGTTTTGACAAACTTGTTGATCTGTAGTTCGAATATATTGACCTACGAAATTATTTCCGCCTTTTAACTTTAATTTGGAAAATTAAATGATTTTTTTTCCAACTCATTAATTAACTTAATGATTCCGCGTAGAGAGAGAAAAGGAACACATTCATATTTATATATTAATAAATTAATCACCGATAGGTGGGTCTAGTTAGGCTTTACAATAATCGGCACAATTAAACATACTAAAAATAATTAAATGTACAAAGGCTTTTGGACCCATGTCATGTGTGGAAAATGGACCTTTCAATTGAAATAATATCTCCAAGTTGCATTGGCCGTCTTTCGGCCTTAAAGCCTTTCACCATTTAATTTATCAATCAAAATAATTTCACTTTATATTTGAAATATCTCACTTTTTTTTTTTAGTTCGAAATTTTTTATATAGTTAATTGAGTTAACAATATGAATAGGGTAAAAAGGTAGTAAATTTTACGGTTAAATATGATTATTATGGAGTGTAACATGTTAATAATAAAGTAAAATTTTATGATTATTATAAATTATAGAAAGAAATAATCATAAGTACGAGACAGTTTCCTAATTATGGAGATTTTAATAAACAAATTTATACGATAAAATATAAAACTCGACTCAAACTCAATTCAATTAATTAAAAAGGTCAAAATACTCACGGTTGATTCATGTTCGATTTTACTTAACTCACGTAGGCACAAATATTTAAATAATCGAAGCGAATTCAACACATTACTTGACACAAATTCAAACCGATTTGAACACTATTATATTCGGTTTGATTCGTTTACACTTTTATATTATATGCTCGAGTCATTGTTGTTTATGAGTGGATCCGAATACGAAATTAATTATGTGCATGTGTATATTTACCAACTTGCCAAGTTGCATTAATATTTTTCAACTAGCCAACTTGTAAAAGAAATGGCCCAAAAAGAACGCGCCTGCTGGGCTAATGTTCAACTGACCAAACATGGATCAACTTGTTTTTCTACCATGGCAATATGGCAAAATAATAATAATAATAATAATAATAATAATAATAATAATAAACCCATTTGATTTATTATTAGAAAACCAGTTTTCTCACTTTAAATAATAATAATGCTACGTATATTTTAATGGATGAATAGTAAGAATTGTAAGAAAATAAGTTATAATGATCTTTGAGTGAGTTGATATTTTTCTTTTTTTCTTTTAAATTTTACATTATTCATATAAACATGAGTAAAAGTGACCAGTACGATAAAACAAAAGAGTATATATCTTCTTAAAATTCTTAAGTAATTGCATATTAGAATAAAAATTCTTTTCTGGCGGAACCCAAAAAAACATATTTGGTATCGAAGTGCAACCTTATAATAAGTAGGGTTAATTATTTTTTTCACTTAAACTATTGCATTTTTCACAGTTTACTATATAAATTATTATTTGTGATAAATCGCTATACAAATTATGGGCGATTTGTAATTTATCCCCTAAACCAGGATTTTTGTGGTTTTGTGACTAAAATCGGATGACGTGGCTCAACTGAATTGTGCCACATCATCTAGTTTTGATTATAAAACTACAAACATTCAGGATAAACTGCAAATCACACATAATTTATACGTCAATTTGTCAAAATTAATAATTTATATGGTAAACTATGAAAAATGTAATAATTTAGGGATAAAAAATAATTACCCTAATAAGTATGTTAGCACCGAATACTGTAGAATGGTACTTCTTGGATGAAGCCTAGAAGAATCCGATTCAACGAGTCAATTTGGTTTTTCTTGCAGCAGAAAATAACAAGTGGGCAACTTGCAGCTAGACGTATAGATAATACTAGCTTGACTTAAAAAGGTGATGGTGTAAAGGCTAGAGGCTCTACTATTTGGCTTTTCTTTGAATTTATCTAACCAATGGTTATTTATTTTCTATTTTTTTTTCCAGTTATATGCAATGTATTCTAGCCCACAGCTCAATTTTATTTTATCAACACCCTTGTCCAGAACTTTCATTTGCGTATAATTATTTTACTCTTTATCTTTTGCGACACACAACTTGTTTGGATGGGATTTTAAAAAACATATGAGAAAACCCCACATGTTAGGTCGGATTGATTTTATCCTACAAATGGTGTTTACGTCTTCATATCCATTGGGGGATCAGTACCACGTAGTAGGTGTGGCAAATGTGTAACCGTGTCATGTTTTGCAACACGATACGATAAGGTCAAATACGAATGCGAATGCAAAAAAATCGTGTTGACACGACACAATTAGTAAAACAAAAAAATAAATAAAATTTTGTGACTTTGAATGATACAGTAATACAAATTAATGCACGATAATATATTACAAGACATGACACGATATTCCACGACACAACACGATTACACGAAACAAAATATCCTATAAAAAATTATACAACTAAACTGGTCAATGTTAAGGTATTGGGTCATTAACAGGTAAACGTATCATTATCATATACGTATTTTTAAGCGGATCGTGCCACTAACAATTTGACTGATCGTTAACAAGTTATCATTTCTATCTGTATCGGGTGGACATGAACATGACACAAGATTTTCGTGTTCTCATCGGATCGACACGAATACGATAAGGCTGAACATCAATACATTATTTTCTTGCGTGTTCATGTAAAATTATTGCGTCACGTCGATAATTGACATCTTTTCACGTGTATTGAAATTACGTTGTTCGATC
Source organism: Phtheirospermum japonicum (assembly GCA_014905375.1). NCBI lineage: Eukaryota > Viridiplantae > Streptophyta > Magnoliopsida > Lamiales > Orobanchaceae > Phtheirospermum > Phtheirospermum japonicum. The sequence continues at coordinate 1,940,300 of BMAC01000110.1, forward strand.
ACTTGTCTTATAAAAAAAAAGAATTATACTTGAAAATTAATATGATAATTTTCATATCGATTGTATATACAAGCTTATAATTCACGTGTCATGATCTTAGACATTTCGGAATTCAAGCATTTTGAAGTTATTTTTGTCGAAATATAGCAATAAAATTAGGATAATTGTGGGGGTTAATTTGAACTAATACAGATCTATTACAATTAAATAGTAAACAAAAATAAATAACGACACGAAAAAGTGTTGAGGCGAGCGAACTCTTTTTTTAAAACTCTTATTGCCCCATACGCAGTGCTCGCGGGTCTATGGGATTGAATCTCCCAATATACAACGACTACGGTATTGGAAAGTTTATACGATATTGGAAGCAGTCAAAATTCGATCACTCTAACGAACGAGATCTGTTCACACAACTGAGCAACAAACCCTATAATGCGTGAGTCAGGTAGGAAAAATATGATATGAGATGCGTATGCGTATGATTTTCTTAAGTACTCATCAAAGATGTGTTTTTGATATATTTTACACCATGTAGGGGTAAATATTATAGACTTGAGGGAACTCTTAAACAGGCAGGAAAGCATAGGAATTAGAATTTATAAAACAAGTCCATTATTAACTTAGTATCAAGTAAGGTTTGGAAGCTTACACGAAAGACTCAAACTAATTAAAGCCAAAGGTATTAAATAGTTTGCGGTCTAATACTTAAGGCCCAGAAGGCCCAACCCCTTCAATGATTCAAATTTCATAAACAACACCATTCATATGTCGGACATCTCTTATTTACTTAAAAAATTCCACACCTTCTATTCCAAATGTAATGTTCAATTTTGAGTATTGACTTTTCACTCATTCGAACATGAATTTTTGAAAATAAATAACCCGCGATAATCTCCTCGAAGCGTAAATTAAGAATTTGATTTTCGTTTTCAAAACTAACAACTCGTCCACATTTAGAATTTTGTCCAAATTCATTTCCTCCAACAATACCCCACATGAGTGAAAACAATGCATGAATTAATGTGACTCAATTGCTTAGTTTCCATAAAATATTATTACATTAGGATAGGTATCTTGTGGCTTTGAGCCCTCCTTAGTAAAGTACCACATAATATATCATCGGCCCAGTTAACAATGTCATTGAACTATTCTGCTTACGAGTAAACCCAGACAGTGATACTCACATAATAATTTTTACACCAGTTCTCAAGTTCTTAAAGTTGTGTCCATTTTGATATTGGAACACCCTTGAAATTCTTAAGTACTCCGACCGAGGTAGCCACTTCTCTGCACTTGAATAGGTGACCTTGTCTATCAGAAGTATACTGCAATACTCCACCTTAGTAGGTATAGATTGTCATTAAAAGTCATAAACTTAACCTCACCACATCTGCCAGGCATATCACTTGGTTATGCTCTCTATGGATGGGTTAGTTGAAGGCGACCAAGTTTTAGAACTGAACAATCTAAAGTTTGTTGTCCCATTGAACCAAGTTATTAGGATCTTAGTCATCATGACTAGGTTTTCAATGAATATTATTCTTTAGTTGTAGATCTTGTCCCCATTCCCCCCATTAATGTGTGGAATTGATCTCAATTTAAACTTTTTGATGGATTTGTGATATTTTTCTTTGATTTAACATGATCAACAGAAATTATTCCTCTTGAGATCAGTTCTCTAATGGTGTTATATCTCCGACGAATATGTTGTGATTTACCATTATACATCTTATTATAAGCCCTTGCGATAGCATCTTAATTATCGCAGTGTATCATAATCGCAGATACTGGCTTCTTCCAGTATGTAATGTCATTTAGGGAATTTTGAAGCTACTCAGCCCCTTCACAAGCTTTACACATAGCTATGAATTTTGATTTCATGGTGGATCGGGCTATGCTTGTTTGCTTAGTGGACCTTCACGACACACATCTCCATCGATGGTAAGAACATACCATCTCGTGGAATGTGAGTCCTTAGAATTTGATATCCAGTTCACATCACAGTACCCTTCTAATACTTGTGGATATCTTCTATAATACAGTCCATATCTCAAAGTATACTTTAAGTACTGTAATACTCTAGTTACCCTTTCCAGTGCTCGCTTTTTGGATTACTCGTGAACCTACTTAGCTTGTTCACCGGATAAACAAGTTTTGGTCGAGTACAGTTTGTAATGTACATAAGACTCCCAATGATTATACCATATTCTAGTTGAGACACTAAAGTATCTTTGTTCTTCACCAAACGAAGGTTAGCCATTTCACCATCAAACACATTAATCATTTCAGTATGTTTTCCACGTAGTGGGACTGAGAAAGAATTATGTATGATTCTGCATGATTGAATCAATCTCAGCGTTGATGGCTTCCTTCCATGTGGGAGCATTAGGACTAGACAAGGCTTCTTGAATAGTGTGAGGTTCATTATCTAAGAAATAGATCATGAAATCTGGACTAAGCGTTTTTGCAATCCTACCCCTTTTGATGCGCCTTGGTTCATCATCATTATATGATGCATCTTGGATTTCAAGAGGTGTTGCTTCATCTTCAGCATCACGAGCTCTCTTGTTAAAACCATCACCATTTCATTTGCAAGGATATATATATTCAAAGAACACTGAATTCCTTGACTCATGGTTATTCCATTAGTCACATCAAGTATATTAGACTTGTGTACAAGAAACCTATACATAGTACTATTATGCGCATGTTAAATAAAGATACAATCGACTGTTTTAGATTCTATCTTCACCTGTTTTGGCTCTGAGACTCTTACCTTGGTCAAGCACCCCCACATTTTTAGTTAATTGTAAGCCAAGATTTTACCTCTCCATAGCTCATATGGTGTCTTGTCCTTTCCCTTGTGGGGAAGCCTGTTCAAAATATGGTTAGCATAAAAGATCTTATCCCCTACATAATTGGGGGTAAACTTGAACTAATTAGCATATCGTTCATCATCTCTTTCAGGGGTCGATTCCTACATTCAGAAACGTCATTTGAGATGAATAAGGAACAATTATTTGATGAATTATACCATGTTCGGTGTAAAATTTCTCATACGGTGCAACATACTCTCTACCTCTATCACTTTGAATTGCCTTAATTTGAGTGTTCATTTGATTCTCAACTTCATACTTCAATTACTTCATCTTCGCCTTTTAGCAAATAAACATAACGATATTTTGCCCCCTCTAGTTTGCACAAGTTTCATATCACAAGTATCAGTGTGAATTAACTCCAGAGGTGCAGAACTTCTTTCTACTGAATGAAAAAACATTTTCAATATTTTTGCTCCAACACAAATATCACACTTTTGTTTTGATTCAAAATTCACATTATTTAGTATATTCATATTTACCAATTTCTTTATTGATTTCAGGCTAACGTGTTCAATTTTAACATGTCATAAATCACAAGAATCAACGATGTAAGAAGAAGCAATAACTTTATTATTAATAATTGGACGTTTGACCATTACATTCAACTTGAATATTCCCTTCTCAAGTTGACTTTTAGCAAAGAACTTTCCACTCTTAGTAAGCACAAACTGACTAGACTCAAAATCTAGCTTAAAACTATATTGGACAAGCAGGTACCTACAAATAATGTTTTTCCTAATATCCGGAACATGAAATACTTCCTTTAAAGTTTGCTCTAGACGTAACGTCATCGTCAACAACACCTTTCCAATTCCATCACCTTCAGCGGTAGAAGAGTTTTCCATATGGAGATTCCTTCCAAAAATCATAGTATAATCAAAAAATACATGATAAGTAGCTCCAGTATCAATGAACCACTCTATTGGATTATTTAAGAGATTTTTCCTCCATCAAGACCGCACAAAGGTTCAAATTAGACATGACTTCGGTAATAATATTAGCAGCATTCTAATTTTCCTTTGGTGGTTTCTTACAGTCTCTTTTCATGTGTCCAGGCTTGCTACAGTTGTGACAGTTGCCTTCAAACTTCTTAGCCCTCTTCTGGTTCAACTTGCCTTTCTACTCATAGTCTCAGTGCTTTTGTTTCTTCCCAGAATCAGCTTCAACCAAGTCAGCTTTTACCTCCATCGTTGAGGTCTTTCCATACTTCTGCAGTAGACTGTCGATTGTCTTCTTCAATGTGTAGTTTGACAATTAGTTTCTCTAAAATCATTTGCTTTCGCTTAGACTTCAGATATTCATTGAAGTCTAATCCATTTTGGTGGCAACTTCTCAATGATTGCAGCCACTCGTAAATCTTCAAAGACGTGCATACCTTCAGACTGTATGCTTTGCAATATCAATTATAATTTTTGGAGCTGATTCATCACAATTTTAGAATCAACCATGATATACTCCAAAAACTGCCCCGACAAGAAACTTCATAGTGCCAGCGTCATTGATTTTGTACTTGTTCTCTAAAGAAACTCAGAGTTAACTATATACTCCATCCATTCGGGATATAATGTCTGCACAGGTAGTCCCATTGTGTCCACACATCAAGGACGACAAGCTCGTATCGTCTTCAGCCACAACAGGAGCAGCCTCGGTTAAGAACCGAGGCAGGTTTAAGTAGTTAAGTAAAAGGCTATCTTTTATTGCCAAGTGTTGAAACTGCTTCCATTGAACTTTTAAGGACATACAACTTGGACAACAATATAAGCAGGTATCACAGCACCAAAGGGGATATAGCCAAATCCAAATGAGAAAGCAGAGGGCGCAAAAGTATTCTACGTACCAGTGATCGATCCAGATCCAAAAATCATACCAAATATGGACGAAGGCAGGGACGAGTTTATCTGCGCAGACACGCATAATTCTTCTGGGCGGGTGCAGTCGCGTTGGTCAAAGCAGGCAGAGTCCAGTTAACCAAAGCAGGAGTGTTGTACATTAGTTCAAATTACAAGTAAGAATTTTAAACTTGTTAGGGATTCAGTAATAAAACGGGGATAATAGCGGCGAATAATCTAAAGTAATACAGATCTATTAAAACAAATAGAAAATGAGAACAAATAACTACACAAAAATCTTAAAATTCTTATTTCTCTGTACTCAATGTTCATGGATTAATGGTAATGAATCTTTCAAGACACAACGACAATGGTACCAGAAGGAGCAGTCAATATAGTCATTCTAACAAACGAGACTTAGCCAGACAACTGAGCAACAAACCCTAACTACAGGCTATATGATGCGCGAGGCAGAAATAAAAAATATGATATGAGATGCGTATGCTGATGATATTCTTAGGTACTCATCAAAAATGTGTTTTTGATGTATTTTATACTATATAATGGTTGGTAATTATAGGCTTGAGGGACCCTTAAACAAGACTGAAAATCGTAGGAATTATGATTTTTAAAACAAGTAAATCATTAACTTAGGGACCAAATAATGTTTCAAATCTTTCATAAAAGACTCAAACTAATTAAAATCCAAGATATTAAATAGTTTGGGATCCAACAATTAAGACACAGAAGGCCCAACCCTTTAATGATTAAATTTTCATATAATGAATATTATTTATACGTCGGACATCTTCTATTTACTTAAAAAATTTCACACCCTTTCATTCAAATGTAATATCCAACTTTTAATATTGACCTTTAACTCATTCGAAATGAGATTTGTAAAAGTAAATACCTCACAATAATCTACTCGAAAAGTAAATTAAGAATTTGACGTTCATTTCGACTCGTTCATATATAACCAAAATTAACATACATATGTTTTCTAAATGTATTTTCTCCAACAACTTTGGGGATAGAAGTATAATTCAAGACTTTATAATGGATTATCACAAGTGTGTAGGATATTAGACCTAATAGTCATTTTTAACTATGGAGACTCAAAACTTGAAAACTAAATAAAATCAAATTGTTTAATAAAAATCCCATAGAAAACTGAAAATCCTTTTCTTTTTAAGTGTTTGACAACACTCCCATGTAACGAAAGGTCGTTTCAAAATTCCTGTAAAACTTGGGGAGAAAACAAAGGTCCAAAAACCTATTGTTTTGTAGTGATAGAGTTAAATATTAATGGTCCAAATTGAAGTGATAGAATTGAATTGATATAAGGGCTTGGAAAGTACTCGAATCACATGCTTCTTATAAATAAAGCGGGTCCCAACAAATTGCAAATTTCCCAATCACATAAAGAGAGGTCATAAAATTAGAAAGTGGAAAAGGGTTGATATGTTTGTAGCAATAATGCCAACTTGTTTCTGGTAGAGAAAAAAAAAAGGGGGAAGGAGGGGATTTATTGTTTATTTTTCTATTTTTTTTAAGGGAATATGGGGGAGAGTATACCATGGATTCAGGTGCACCTGTAATTTAATCATCGCATATAATTGACATATTCAATAATTTATTTTTTCTTCTTTGGGACTTAAATACAACAATTAATTCTGATTAATATTGAAATTAAAATTGCAAATTATTATTGGACTTAAATTTTCAACTTAGCACTAGAAGTACAACAACCGAACTTTTAAATACACTTTAATGAACAATATTTTAAAAGTTGATGGCGAAGGAAAAAGGAAAACACAATTATAACTAGCTGAATATGTAATCTCATAAATACATATTAGCAAGAAATTGTGCTTAATATCCACTTAAAGACTTAAATATGTATCATCACATATAACTGATATATATTATTACATATAACTGATTTAAATATGTATCATCACATATAACTGATACATATCATCACATATAATTGATGCATATCATCACAAGTAATTGAAATTCTAAATCTAAAATTTAAAATCCTAAAATGATTATATATGATAGTTATACGTGATGATATATGACAATTATACGTGATGATATATAGTAGTTATATGTGATGATATGTGTCAAGAATTTAGAGTTTAGGGATTATTTTTCCATTTTAGGGTTTAGTTTTACATTTTAGGGTTTAATTTTCCATTTTTAGGGTTTAATATTTCATTTTAAGGTTTAGTTTTTTATTTTTTTTATTTAATTCTTCATTTTAGGGTCCCGACAAATATCTATCATTCTGCCAGTTATATGTGATGATATGTGTCAGTTATATGTGATGATACGTGTCAGTTATACGTGATGATATATGATAGAAATTTAGGATTTAGAGTTTATTATTCAATGTCAGGGTTTAATTTTTTATTTTAGGGATTAATTTTATATTTTAGGGTTTAATTTTTTGTTTTAGGTTTATTTTTTTAATTATATTCGTTTTCTCATTCTTTGTTTTTCTTTTTATTTTTGTCACTTAACCGACAACGTATATTCTTTCTTTGTTTGTTTATTTTTCCTTTTCTCTCCCTTTATTTTTCTTTTTATTTCTTCTCACTTAACAAGAACAAGGACATAGAAAAAGTAAAAATTATTAGCATACAAAAATATCATTAAAACACTTTAAAATTAAAAAAAAAAAAAAAAACATCGAATCCCATAGAGTTTTCCAAAAATGTCTTTGATTCTTAATCAAATATCTTTCAAAACTTTTTTGGATTATTTTTATGGTATTATACAAATTATTTATATTAGTTATGGATTTCTACTTTTTAATTGTTGTATTTTTTGTTATTCAATGTTCTATAATAATTTTTTTCTTCTTAGTATACGGCCTCCCCAAACTTACAATCTTACATCCGCCCCTGCATGTAATGTTGGCAAATTTATATTCCCTCTATCTCGTTCAACCATTGATACTTTTTACTTTTCCAATAAGAATTAAATGTTAATTTACTAATTTACCCCTATTTTTATTATTTTCATTATTAATTATTTTGAACAAAGTGATATTTTGGGTCATTTGATACTTATAATTATAACTA
>BMAC01000110.1:1949567-1967224 GCA_014905375.1 Phtheirospermum japonicum
ACCAAGCTTAAAGACTAAAATAGGCATTAAGACTAAAATACCTATTCGAATAATATATTTAGGTTTGATAATGTTACATACAAATGCATCGGCTGACAGAAATTTCAGACCTTGTTTCCCAAACATTGCAATATTGAAGTTATAGAAATTTTATTTAAATATCGTGGGAAGTAATGACAATATCAATAAGATTTATTAGATTTTTCTTTAATTTTACTAATTAGGAGACCTCAGCAATATAGTACAAGTGCAAACGTAGCCCAAGCCCATTAAAAATAGAACCGCGATTCTCAACTTTAAGTCTGGGCTTCAAGTTTTCAGCATTATATACATAATCTGGGCTTCAAGTTCTTGGGCCACGGATCAGAAACTCGTTGTGTGGACTTCTTGATTATATCATTAATATCAGCAATCTTGGCTACCTTTCTACCCATCCGTTATCGCGTTTATCAATCCGTCTCGTTCTATCTGTCGCAGTTAATTATTTTATTGAAATTAAAAAAAAAAATAGTTAGTTATAATTATAAGTATCAAATGACCCAAAATATCACTTTGTTCAAAATAATTAATAATGAAAATAATAAAAATAGGGGTAAATTAGTAAATTAACATTTAATTCTTATTGGAAAAGTAAAAAGTATCAATGGTTGAACGAGATAGAGGGAATATAAATTTGCCAACATTACATGCAGGGGCGGATGTAAGATTGTAAGTTTGGGGAGGCCGTATACTAAGAAGAAAAAAATTATTATAGAACATTGAATAACAAAAAATACAACAATTAAAAAGTAGAAATCCATAACTAATATAAATAATTTGTATAATACCATAAAAATAATCCAAAAAAGTTTTGAAAGATATTTGATTAAGAATCAAAGACATTTTTGGAAAACTCTATGGGATTCGATGTTTTTTTTTTTTTTTTTAATTTTAAAGTGTTTTTAATGATATTTTTGTATGCTAATAATTTTTACTTTTTCTATGTCCTTGTTCTTGTTAAGTGAGAAGAAATAAAAAGAAAAATAAAGGGAGAGAAAAGGAAAAATAAACAAACAAAGAAAGAATATACGTTGTCGGTTAAGTGACAAAAATAAAAAGAAAAACAAAGAATGAGAAAACGAATATATAAAAGATGAATTGTGGCAAGAGTCGAACTTATGACAAGCTAATAAGGATAACCACCGCACTCAACTCATGCAACTATTACTAATGGCAAACATTAGATAAATAAATGAACAAAAAAACTTATATAAGTAATATGGTTCTCAAACATTAAGGGGAGGCCGTGGCCCCCTCAACCTATGCCTTAGCTCCGCCCCTGATTACATGTGGCATTTAATGAGATATAGAATTTTATAAATTGCGACTGATAGAACGAGATAGAGGGAGTATAAATTTGCCAACTTTACATGTGGCATTTAATGATTGGATTATTGAAAATGTAAACATGACATATAAAATGATATAGAAATTTATAAATTGCGATTGATAGAACGTGATAGAGGGGTATAAATTTGCCAACTTTACATGTGGCATTTAATGATTGGATTAATCAGTAATACACTTGGGATTAAGCGGGGTGTAATATAAATTCAGGGAACTTCTACGGTGCCGTGAAGTTACTATTCCCCACTTAATCAGAACCGTTAGATTAAAAATTGGTTATGGATAAACATCAATAGATGTAAATACAAGAGTGAGAGGTATGGTGCCCTTTACGGAACGACACAATAGTCATTTCCATAAATCAATCATTGAATGTGACGTATTATGCTGACAGATTATTAAAAACCCTTCACCGAGCATGTGATATTTTCTTACATTCACTACTGCAGAAAGTAAATACAAAGGCGCCTCATCCACGGCGGTTCTGGAAAAACCGCCGTTAAATACTTTTTTACGGCGGTTTTCCAAAAAACCGCCGTTAAATCGGTCATTTAACGGCGGTTTTCATAAAATCGCCGTAGAATCGTATATTTTACGGCGGATATTCGTTTTCTCTTTCTTTGTTTTTCTTTTTATTTTTTGTCACTTAACCGGCAACATATATTCTTTCTTTGTTTGTTTATTTTTCCTTTTCTCTTCCTTTATTTTTCTTTTTATTTCTTCTCACTCAACAGGAACAAGGACATAGAAAAAGTAAAAATTATTAGCATAGAAAATATCATTAAAACACTTTAAAATTAAAAAAAAAACAAACATCGAATCCAATAGAGTTTTCCAAAAATGTCTTTGATTCTTAATCAAATATCTTTCAAAACTTTTTTGGATTATTTTTATGGTATTATACAAATTATTTATATTAGTTATGGATTTCTACTTTTTTAATTGTTGTATTTTTTGTTATTCAATGTTCTATAATAATTTTTTTCTTCTTAGTATACGGCCTCCCCAAACTTACAATCTTACATCCGCCCCTGCATGTAATGTTGGCAAATTTATATTCCCTCTATCTCGTTCAACCATTGATACTTTTTACTTTTCCAATAAGAATTAAATGTTAATTTACTAATTTACCCCTATTTTTATTATTTCATTATTAATTATTTTGAACAAAGTGATATTTTGGTCATTTGATACTTATAATTATAACACTATTTTTTTTTTTAATTTCAATAAAATAATTAACTGCGACAGATAGAACGAGACGGATTGATAAACGCGATAACGGATGGGGTAGAAAGGTAGCAAGATTGCTGATATAATGATATAATCAAGAAGTCCACACAACGAGTTTCTGATCCGTGGCCCAAGAACTTGAAGCCCAGATTATGTATATAATGCTGAAACTTGAAGCCCAGACTTAAAGTTGAGAATCGCGGTTCTATTTTTAATGGGCTTGGGCTACGTTTGCACTTGTACTATATTGCTGAGGTCTCCTAATTAGTAAAATTAAAGAAAAATCTAATAAATCTTATTGATATTGTCATTACTTCCCACGATATTTAAATAAAATTTCTATAACTTCAATATTGCAATGTTTGGGAAACAAGGTCTGAAATTTCTGTCAGCCAGATGCATTTGTATGTAACATTATCAAACCTAAATATTATTCGAATAGGTATTTTAGTCTTAATGCCTATTTTAGTCTTTAAGTTGGTTGGTTTGAAAATGATATATAACAAACGAAAGACAAGCAAACCAGCTCTCATCAAAAGTTAATACGCATCATACAGGCAACATTCAAAATAATCCTCAGTTCAAATCAAAAGTCTCAAAGTACAAATCAACCTACTTACTATGTACATCACCCCAGTTCGACCCGAGCCTATCAAAAACACCGTCCATGGCTTTAATCATTCATTCTCCCCGATCACCAGCAACGATTCAAACACACCTATCAAAAGGCAAGTGAGAAATATCAAAAGCATAACCATATATTAGTAAAAAGTACGAAATACCCCATCGACATATCTCTATTTTTGTGATTACAAATAGAGCGAAAAAGAAAAGGCACTAACGTACAGCCTTATTGATGTAAGCAAAATGAGACGATCGCCTCAATAGACATCATCACCACCGCCCATCATAGCCGTAACATCATCGAAAGACCAAAGATCGTCCAACGCATTCCCGCCATCTTGAGTCATAACTCCATTTAAAAAGGCATCAATCGACGCGTCCCAGTTGCTGCTATCATGATACGGCATTTGAAACATATCTTCGGACACTTTATTAATATTCTCATTGCCAGCCACAAATTCCTCCGAATCAGGCTTCGTCTGATCGTTCTCAACAACAGACGAGAGAACGGATGATATTTCCGGAGTCTTTGCGCAGTTATTATTATCGCTCCAATTAAAATCCGAGCAGTCAAATGAATTACTACCTTGATCAGAGCTCAAGTAAAAATTCGAAAAAGTGAGATTTTTGGGTTTCTCTTCGTAATAATCATTATTGTTGAGCGTGTTTGAAAACGAAAAGCTCGTACGTTGGTTCAGATCAGGCTGAATGGTATCTGGGCATTTCTTAGGAGGGGTATTTTGAGAATTCACTTTAACTGGGCGTTTTGAGGTAGAGATTGGAGCATCTTTAGGGAAATTCACCTTAGCTTTCTTGCCCCTGATTTTCCGGGCTTCGATATCATAAGCTCTAGCAGCTTCTTCGGCAGTGTTATAAGTACCGAGCCAAACCCGAACACCTTTTCTTGGATCACGGATCTCAGCGGCCCATTTACCCCATGGGCGTTGACGGATACCTCTGTACTGATTTTTTCTCTTTCTTTTCGAGGATTTTCCAGTATCCTCGCCAGACTCGGCAGTGTCAATGGATTTCAGACCTTAAAAAATATGGGGTAATAAAAGAAATATATGCATGATTAAAAATTCAAGATATGACAAAGTGCAGAAGTAATAAGTGGATAAAAAGTTATTTATTATTATTTTTTTGACTGAAATGCGTCGTACTATTATTATTTTGTAGAATTAAGATTTAAAACCAAACAACTAGAGATATTGTTAAGAAATGATCCGATCAATTTCAAACTGCTACCTGGGGTATATTATTTTGGATTTCAAGACAAAGAAATGGTGTATGAAAAGCAATATACAGTATAAAACCCAAAATGAAAAGCAGTGATTGAAATTATTTTTGGAAGCATTTTAAAAAAATTACGTGTAAATCCATGAAATCAAATACAAATATATTTACCAAGTAATTCTACTCATTATTCAATTCGAACAGATTTCTAGATATATGTTTAGTGAAGCAATGATCTAAGACACAACTAAATCACCACAAATGACCTTGAAAATGAATAATCATCATAAAAAAAATCCATATACATGATAATTAAAAATAAAATAAAAATCAGATTTGTATTCAATCAAACTTCTCAACCGTCATAGTAAAACCCTAGAATTCAACTCAAACCACCTAATATCTATTAAAAAGGAAAGGAAAAGAATCATTCTAATCAAAAATCAGCAAAATGTAACAGGCAAAATGGGGAGTAAAGATCACATCAATAATTTCTTGTTCACTTCTTTTTCATAAATCCTAAAACATAGTTAAAATCTCCAAGCATGAAAGAAAATACCATAGAGATCAAAACTTAACCCCAAAATCACATCCTAACTTAGCAAATGAGCTACTATTAAGTATTAACTACCATAAACATTTGATTATCATCAAGAAAAATTACACATAAAGTACGTAAAAATCATAATTTTCATCCCAGAAATTACTTCTTCACCAGTCAAATAACCTCACTACAACTAACACCAACATTTTTATTCACACATCTAAAAGAAAAATAACAATAATAATAAAAATAAATAAAATAATAATAACGAACACGTTAAACAAAACTAATCGAATACATAACTATACTGATAGAATAAATGTAATATAGCAATAATAAATCAATTAGGCAATTTATTAGTATTTTGTTAGGCGCAATATTAGTATTCTGCTACCTTAATATAATAAATGTAACTATAGCAATTATTTATTGTATACGAAAAAAAAAAAAAAAGATCATTACCTTTGGAACCAGGCTTTTTTGAAGCCGAGAAAACAAAGGGCTTTTTCACATCGATTTCCTCTTCGCCCTCGGAATAATCCTCAAAATCCTGAAAATCGGCTTCAAACTCATCTTCTAAGTCAATGATCGGCTGAGATATCCCAGGAATTTTCTTCTTTTTGTTCAGACCGAGCGCGGCGCTGCCCCAGAGCAGCTCGGCGGTTAGCCGCCGCGACGATCGGCTCGCCGGCGGCACGAGGTCAGATATTATAGCTCCTCCACACATTTCAAGCTACCTTTCTCCCCTACTTTTCAATGATTTTGTTTTAATTAATTTTTTTTTTTTCCTTCAAAAATGAAGTATTGATTTCAAAGGTATCGGATTTTTTCTAAAAGCTTGGTGAGTTTAGGTATCAGCATTTATACATATATATATGCAGCGAGTTAACAGAGAGTGATGATAGCGAGGTGGCGACTGTAATTTGACTTTTGTACCCATACAGCATGTGGTTAATTGCGGTTCGGGGGACTGATATGACTGAAATGCCCTTGATTTAACTAAACTGTAAAAAAAGATTATCTATAAGCATGATAATGTGTGTGTGATTAATTTTTAAATAAAAGGAGTCTATGTTTAATCATTCTTCTCAAGAAATTTGTAACCCCATATTCATCACAATATACTAATTTATTATATTAATATAATTATCCACATTTTTTTGTTCTCGATGTCACTATTGCTAAGTAAGTTCTCAATTGGATATTTGACCAATATTTTTATTGATTAGGGAACAACATTATTGCCAAGGGATAACATGTGATTTGAAATATCAAAGTGGATAACATGTGATTTGAAATATCAAAGTGGTGTGGATGAGGATTTGACCTAACACCACAAAAATTTGACAATCACTTAATTTGTTTTACATCTAGATCTCTAACAGGACTCATTTGCCTAACACCTAGTATTTACATAATTACATTCACCAACTGTTCTTATCTTTCTTGCTCATTGATTGCCTTTGACAATTGTGACACATAATCTTGGATATGTTTGACCAACTTATAATGTTGTGCTTAGAAATGTCACATACAATTTTAGCGACTTTTCTATTTTATAAAACATCATATGCTTAAATAAGCGATTACTTCATAATAACCAAGTTAGCACTATTAACAAAATGAATTAATCTACACAATCACTACTAGAAGTGTTTTGCTCTATACATGCTAAAGTTATGTAAGACATGATAACTCAATAATTTATTAACTTTTAAGTTATTTTATTCTCTTTACAAACAAATTAGTTATATTATTGTTTGATTTAAATAAGATAAATATCTGGAATTAAAATTATTAAATTATAAATGAAACTGAGTGAAGAGTAATTTTTTATTTACACCGTATATTTATTTCATATAATCTACAAATTCGTCTATTGACTTATCACGCCGGTCACGATCCATGATATTCTTTGAATATATTATACTATTTGAGATATTTGCATTAGTCATGACATTTCCGTCTTGATATTTCATGGAACCGAAGTTGGATGAAATTAAAATGTTGTTCTTTTATTTTTTATTTTCTTTAGGAAAGAAAATAGACTGAATTTGAAATATAATTAAACGTGTTAAATTAACTTACTGTTAGGTTTGTGTTTATAACTTATATTATGTCAAATTGACGGGTAATGATTCGTTAAACCATTTAACTTGGTATTCAATTTTGTAAAGGATTGGTTTTTGTCAAATTTCAAGCTCGTATTATGATGTATGTATTTGTTTCTATAATGATGTATTGATACTATGATGTCCATTGGGTAAATGTTTTATCATAAATACTCTAGTAAAAATATTAACTTCTCATTTAATATAAACTACTACATAAGAATATCACTTTATTTTTATTTATGATTTTTTTTAATTCAATTTTTGTTTTCTTTATTCAACATTTAATATAACCAAAATTCATACTATTATATGACATTTTCATATCATTATCACAAATGTTAACGGCGAATTTCATACTGCACTGTGCATTTTTCATACTATATAATGCAATTTCATACTTGTAGTGTATACAGTAGGAATCCCATACTGCTAATTTTTATATTTTTAATCATTATAAACAAAGTTTCACACTACACCGTGAGATTTCATATTATATTATGCAATTATTTTATGCAATATGTGACACTAAACTACAACTTTTTTTTCACAATTTTATATTTTTAAATTTCAATTTCATGGTATGTATGCAATTCAAAATGATATTGTAAATCTCATACTAAAATTTCACAAAATCGATAAAATTTCATATTATTATATTTTAAAATTCATACTACTATTATCAAATTACATACTATTATATTTTAAAATTCATATTACCATTATCACATTCATAACTCTACTATAACTCAAAAAATTAATAAATCTACTATTACATTTTCAAATTCATACTACTATTATCAAATTACATACTAACCCTACCAAATTCCAAATTATATTATGCAATTTAAAAAAAAATTAGATTGGGCTATCAAATTTTATATTAAATTGCACAAGATAATTTCATATTACACAATATATTCAAAATAAAAATACATACTGCACTGAGCATAATTTCATACTACTCATTACATGTGAAGTAAAATTCCATACGCCATTATTATTATTATTATTATTATTATTATTAGTAGTAGTAGTAGTAGTAGTAGTTTTTTAGGTGTAGGGGTAGTTTTGATAATTGAAACTGTAGTTTTGATTAAATAGAATATGTTTGACTAAATGAGATAAAATATTTTTCATTAGAGTATTTGATTATTAATTGTAATGGGAGTGTAGTAAATGAATAAAAATTCTTGTTATTATACTATAAAATGTTAATTTTTGTATTATAATATATTTATTTTTGTATGATGTATTGTTTATTAATTCCTGGCCTCATGAATATCCGTCAATATATTAATTATTGTATTATAATGTATTAGTAGCATAATATATTATTTTTACCATGATAAGAGAAGTGGATATATATACTCCTAGAATTTACCATGTATTTTTTTTATTTGATTTTGCATGACTTTAACCAAATTTCCTTTTTTGATTGAGGTTTTTTTTTTTCTTCTCAAAAAATCAACGAACCTAGTTATAAAATAAAAAAATGAAAATAAAATGAAAGACTTGGTCCAAAAGAAAGAGTGGACTGAGTCAGACAGAGCAGGTAGACTCGTCACTTGCGGAGTGTGCGGATCCGATTGATCTACCTACTAAAAATAGAAAATAAGCCGAATAAAGGCCATTACTGCATCACAACACGACTTATTATGGGCCATAAGAAATTAATAAATACTATTTACTGGCCCAAACTTTCTTGACAACCAAACGAGGTTAGGCCTGCCATTTGATGATGTACAAGTACAACACTACATTATTATTAGCTTTAGCTATATTAATTAATTACGTACACCGAGGACATATTCAAAAACTTTTTACAACATGATAAACTTATAAGGACCAAAATTCATCATAAAGCAAATCAAAAGGCAATAGATGATATTTTAATTTATGTTTCATGAAAATTCTTTTTTCTACTAGACTCATAATATTTTTTATATAAAAATTCGGTAAAAGATCTATTGTATTCACCGATTAAAATTAACACTACACTCATTTCACTTGCTCTTCATTTTCTCACCCAATATATTTTTATTTTTTTTTCTTACCCATTTGTCGGTTCATTCACAATAAAAGTCAATACACGAGTGTAAAGAGTTGAAACTCGTGTACTGTTCAAAATTTTTTGATATTACATTTAAATTAAAGTATAATTAATTATAATAAATAAATTAAATTAAGTTTTGTTAGAAAATAAGATTTTGATATTTTATTTATTTATAGTACACGATATGTCTATCTCGTGTACATGAGGTGAACATGTCGTGTATTATGAAAATTGTACATTTATTATATTCGAAATGATTATGATAAATACACATTTATCACGTCGGAGGTTGATATTTATCATAATGTAAATGAATATTTATCGAAATATATATGAATATTTTTATCATAATGGATATGAAAATTTCTTAGTTACTTGTTTATTAATATACATTTATCCATTTTTATATAAATTTTTTTTTCATATCACGTGTTTATAAATATATATTTATCACAAGTGAACACTTATCACGATTATGAATATTCACCGTGAAGAAGATGAACATTAGTCGTTATGATGAAAACAAATATTTATAAAATAAATCTCCACGTGTAAGTGCATGGTACATCGTATAACTAAGTGTACTTCTTACCCTATTTTTCAGGCCCAACTAGCCTCGTCAACTCAAACTTGAATGAAGCCCAGGCTGTTTTTAGTGAGCTTTGGGGCTTTAATAGACTAGCAAAAAGGGCAGTTTATGTTTGGGTCCCTCAAATGTACACTTACTAACTCTTTCCCTCAGATTTGAATCCAGTTAGAGCAATCCAAGAGGCCCACACTATATCGCCCTAATTTAGGCATTACATAACTTAACATTTTCGTCTAATGGAAAATATATACATGTTTATGTAATTACTTAATGTGCCATGAATTTATTTAGGGAGAATAATCATTAAATATAAATTAATGGATATTTGTACCTATTAGATCATTTATGTTGGATAACAACATATTCTAATGCATAAAGTGATAATAATAAGTGATAATAATATGGAGCTTAATATCTCTTTTTCTCAAGCCTTCTCTTTTAACTTCAATCTTTTCTTCTTCCTCTCACACACTTTAACCTTTCGTGCCGATCGTTTTTCTGACATTCACGTGCTACACCAACACCATAAGCTCCACCAGATTTTTCCCGGTCGACTTGTATCCATTTGCTCCGTTGACTCATTGGTCAAAATTTTGATTTTCACACATTTTTACACAGAGAATCAGCAACTTCTACCGTTAATTTCGGCTAACTCTGACGTTCATTTAACCTAAAATATTTACCATTGATTTCTGTTATTATTTCAAGTCGACCTGCAAAATCTCAGGTCAATTGAAGCCCATTTTCCATGTTGACTCGCCGATCAGAATTTTAATTTCCATACTTTTTCACACAGGAAAAAGCAATTTTGGGCGTCGATTTCGACCAGCTCCGACATCTGTTTAACCTGAAATTTATCACATACATCTTCTATTATCATTTCGAGTAGTGCTGTTACCAAATGTTCGCGAACAAAAACTCGTTCGAACTCGTTTAAGGCTCATTTATTTAATAATCGATTCAAGTTCGAATAGAAAAACTAGGTTTGTTTAATAATCAAACGAATGCAAACATGTTCGCGAACACACACACACACATATATATATACACACACACACACACACCATATTCTATTCTGATAAAAAAGAAATTTTATGAGAAAATATTGTTCGAACAATTCACTCGATCTAATTGAACAAATCAAAGTGTCGTTAAATTAAATGAGTCGAACTCGAACTGCAAAAAAAATAAAATAATAATAATAATCGAACAAATACGGACATAAATTTTTGCTCAAATATTAAACGAACGAACTCAAACATTGTTCTAGTAATAGTTGAACTCGAGCTCAAGATCCTTAGGCTCGGTTCGTTAACATAACTAATTTTGAGTCAATCATTACTAGCCTCGCCACCGGCTACCACCGTTTCCAACGAGCTACCGAAAATCCTAGATGCACGACAATTGTTATTAACATTAATTCTTTACTGGTTCTAATAATTATTTACTATTTATAAATTTTATTATTGGTTATGGTAATCCTATCCCAATTGTAAAATTGAAATTGTGGTAAATAGAATACCACAACCAGTAATTTAAGATTTTCTTTAAAAAAAAATTGTGGCGATTTTATTAAAAAAAGGAGAAAAGAGTTCGAATACATAGCAAATCAGTGAAAAAGGATTGAACTATTCGTCAACGAGATTGGTTATGATAAACGAGTTATCCCAATATTCAATCGACAACTCATAAATGCGAATCCAAACCTGAGAAGTAGCCGATTGAACCTTATAAGGATTGAAATGCGGGGTCCACGGAAAAAGCCGAATGGTGCTGGAGCCATTCGAATTTATAAATATACATTTATAATTATAAATGTATATTATAATTATAATATATATTTATAAATATAATTATAAATGTATATTATAATTAAATTATATTTATAAATAAATAATTAATTATGTATATTATATTAATTTATAAATGATTAATATAATTATATATTTTATATAAAAATATTTAATTATATTATAAATATATAAAATTATTTTAAATGTATTATAATTAAATAATATTCATTGAATGTTATATTATATATATAATGTTAAAATAGTAATATATTTAGATAATAATAAATAAAATATTAGAATAAAATTTTATTCATTAGTATTGTTATTTATATATTATATTTATGAATAATGATATTATAAATATATAATATTATTATATGTAAGTAGCAGAGAATTACACAATTTTATATTCTTAATTAAAATTATTTATTATAAATTTATATTTTTATATCCCTTTAAATAATTATATATATATATACATATATTATATTATATTTATAAATGGTTATATACTTATTATATATTCCTATAAATAACTATATATATATATATATATATATATATATATATATTATTTATAAATGATTAATATAAGTATATATTACTGAAAAGGTAAACCGTCAGCATTTTTCGTCAGTAAAGGTCACTCGTCAGCATATGCTAACGAGTTTCTGCCTATTAGCATTTGCCATTTTTTTTTGTAGTGAATTAGAACCTCCGAAAGAGTAAATATGATATAAATCAATACGGCTATTTCGAAAACTAAGATTTACAATAACAAGATTGGGTTTAAATGAAAACTTCAAAATAATGGAAGAAAACAACTCAGTCGGTATCTGCAACTTGTATAAAATAGCTCTGAACTCTTTTCACTAGGACTTTTCTCCTGAATTCGTGAGTATGTTGGGAGCAGTTCCTCAATTTTATATAGATACACCTTACTTGTAAAAGAGATCTACAAAATAAGAAAAAAGGATATGCATAATATATTGTAATAAGTAAATATCATCAGTATGTAAACAAGATCAAATTTTGATATCCTAAATAATATTAATTAGCCATATACGAAATTTATATTAATTAAAAAGAATTACAACCTAATCTAATAACAAATAATATACATGATATGATAAATTACAATTATTTCGTAAACAATTAAATCCTGGCAAGAAAACTAAAATAATAATTTAGAAAAAATAATAGTTCAGGAAAATAATAAATCACGTATATAAAATATCGTGACTTAACAACCATTTAACAAGGCCATAAAGATAAACTGTCAACAAAAAATACAAACACATGGCCTAAAATGAACATGTACCACATCATTATAAACACAATTGAAAAAGATTAGTGATCCACCTTAATAACCAAATCTTACATTAAAACACTCATCAATTTTAATAAAAAACCCAAGTTCACATTAAATTAATCACAAACTCATATAATTCTGCAAAGTGCCCTTAAACTATTATTTAGTTATATTTTACAAAATATCAAACTTCGAGGCTTAAAAAACTCGTGAGATGGTGATTAGGGTAGTTATTTCATCTACCCTTTTCTTTAATCAGCTCATGATTTTGACATGCAGTCCATTTTATGAAATCAAAATTTACTAAACGAGTGCAGATTATTATGTTTATAATTCCAACCTTAATTATATCTTAGCATATGTAAACTGCAATTAGAGCAAAGAAAAACGATGAGAGCATATAAGATTTAATAATTTTTGACATATTAATTCGCTATTTTTGGAAATAACTATATAAGATAATAAAAAATCCCCAAAGCTTATTTAAAAAAAACAATAAATTTGGTGTGCTATAAGAAAATAACAGGATCTTTTTGTGACGAAAAAGGGTGGCGCCGCTTCCGGAAATCCTCCAAGAGCTGGCGGGTCTCACAGCGGCGGCCGCCGCCTCCGTGACAGCGGTTGCGCTGCCGGAAAGATGACAACATTTTCTGGGTTGAGATTTCAATTTCCTTGGTCTCATCCATATATATTTGCCTGTCTCTGCACTCCACACTGCAAAACCCCAAATCACCCCTGCAATTATTTTAAATATTTAATTAGAATATGAGAAAATTATAAGACAATTCAATAATTATAATTTTTATGCTCACCTGTACATGTAGATTTCTTTATCAAGACTTAAGGGCTTGTGGCAAAGATGGCATGATTTGAGATAGCAATAATCAGGTTTGACTATTTGACTAAACAAGAAAATGGGCTTAACCACAACATTATTTGAGTTTCCATTTCTGAGGATTAATCTCAGCCCTTCATCATCAGATCCTTTGCATGATCCCAGAAAAGAACCCTTTTTCTTGCTCCATATGATTGAAAACATTTTTAGAGTGTGTTTTTCTGAGTGAGAGTGTGTGTGAGATGAGATGATGAATAATAAAAATAATAAAATATAGATTGTGAGGCTGAGGAGGGGAGTTGGGTATTTAATGGGTTTTTGTGGACAATCACAAACAACACACAAAAGTGCTACTACATATTTACACCACGTGCATGTTTGGTACTAATTGTTGATATTCTTTGTCCAGATAAAAATAAAACATGTAATTTCAAATATAAAACATATATGTACTTAATTCATTTGATATAGTAATTACTTGAGGGAGAAGTTACATAGTACAAAAAAAAGAAAAAATAAATATATTATTTCGGAATATTCCAAAAGAAAGTACCATAGTTTAGGATATAATATTATGCTTCAACTGTATTCCTATTTTTTGTAAAATCAAGAAATTTATTTTTTCAAAACTATCTTGTAATATACCAAAAAACTTGGAATATTATAATATGCTCAAACCGGGTTTCTATTTTTAAATATAATTTTATTTTACAACTCTTTGTTGGACATTTCACAAAGTCAAAAAGAATTGTCATTCTATGTCGCGTTTACTTTTACTGTATAAACCAAGGTTATATTTTAACAAAACGTGAATGTTGTGCATGTGAATTTTTTATTGGACTTTTTTTTTTTTTTTTTCTTTTTTGCCTGCAAAGTCACTAACTATCATTCACCGTCCATTATTTACAATTATATTCATTCGCTGGTGATTTTGATCTGGCAGTGCCTTTCACCAAGAGTTAGTTTTCAGGATATGAAATTTTACTTCTTATTTTGAATATGAATAAATTAATTAATAAGAACTAGTTGAAAATGAACAATTCAACGCTCTGAATTTAGAATATTATCATATAGTTAGTAGTTAGTATAATTTATCCATATGGGCACTTGTCCAAAGGAGAACAAAAACTCTAATTACAAACTAGGCATAATTCTACTTTCGAACCATTCGAGTTCGCACGTAACTTACCTAATGTAATTTTTTTAGCTAACCTAATGTAATTTATTTATTAATATATACGGCTATTGAGTCAAGTTAAAAGCGAAAAAAGAATAACAAATAACCATAGTGAGGCGTGTGGATTGCTTATGTTTTAAGTTATTTCTAGCTACATCACATTGAAATTTCAAGTGGCTTATCTCATTTTAAATAAGATATTTTTAGCTACCTCTCGTTGAAATTTCAAGTGGCTTATCTCATTTTAAGATAACGAAAAAATATGAATCATTAAAATAATAATACTGATATAAATTTATAATTATAAGGGAGAATTCCCAACTAGTCCAAAACATAAAAACTATTACCCTAAAACTCCATTGAATATAAAAATTCCCTAGTAATCTAATTACTCTAATAATATACTAAACTACCCTTGAAAAACATGTATACGTCTCCCCTATCTTCAATTTTCTCACTCCTCCAAATAATCCGCTGGCAATTTTCTCTCCCCCAAAAAATTCACTCCCTAATTGATATCGCTAAACCCCCATAAATTCTAAATTGAATATTGACGCACGAATTCCTTCAACCTTCAACCCCAAATTGGCAAAAACTAGAATTGAATCGCGATTGAACCCATAATCGAATCCTGCTTGTGGAAGAAGATGAAATCGAAAAGTTGCAGGGGCGTGGCATCCGTTGAGAGGGCGGAGTGATGTTGTTGGTGCGGGGAGCGAGAGCCTGACTCGGCCACAGTGGCGGCTGTTGTGTTAAAAGCGCCGGCGGTATGGCGACAAAGAGTTGCTGGGGAGGAAAGCGACGGGGGTTGCTGGGGTTGCGAAGCGGTGGCAATTTGTTGAAAGCGACGCCAGTTGCTTGGGTTGCGAAGGGGCGCTGCTTGTGGTGGCCACAGTGGCGGCTGTTGTGTTGAAAGCGCCGGCGGTATGGCGGACGAAGAGTTGCTGGGGATGAAAGCGACGGGGGTTGCGAAGCGGTGGCTATTGTGTTGAAAGCGACGCCAGTTGTTGGGGTTGCGAAGGGGTGCTGCTGGTGGTGCGCCATGAGTGGCTAAGCCACCCCTTCAATGGCTGGATAGTTCTTTCAGAAAATCTTGCCATGAATTGAAAGAAACCAGTCCATTTTTGTCCCAGTTTTTATTATTACTATTTTTTTTTTTTAAGTGTTTGGAATTGATAGGAATTGATAATTTTAATTTCAGTTTATGTAGTTTGTCATGTAGTTTTGATTTTACAATTGTTCTAGATTTTTTCGAAATTGAATGGAATAGTTTTGAATTTTTCGAAGTTGAATGTAATAGTTCTGAAATTTGTACGAGTAGTTCTGAATTTACATAAGTAGTTCTGAATTTTTGAAGAGTAGTTTTGAAATTTACACGAGTAGTTCTGAATTTACATGAGTAGTTCTGAATTTTTGAATAATAGTTTTGAGATTTACACGAGTAGTTCTGAATTTTCACGAGTACTTCTGAATTTAAACGAGTAGTTCTGAATTTTGCACGAGTAGTTTGAATTTACATGGATAAAAAGAGGCACATGTGAAATAAGTTGTTGAGATGTTTTATTAAAAATGATCAAATGTAGTTGTTAAAATGAGATTCTTATTTATTTATATTTTTGGAAAAGGTGTGAAATCTCATTACTATTTTAAAAAGAGACACACTCTTGTCAGGCGGGTCAGGCCTGATGGATCTTGACCTATCAGGTAATCCCCTAGAACTAAATCTTAAAATAAATACCAAATAATAATAAATAATAAATCAACCCTGAAAATTTTAAAAAGAAATGAAATATTGAAAAAAGAATAAATCCTAATAAACAAAAAAACTAAACAAAATGAAAAACCCTAAGAAAAACTAAACTGAAGAAAAAAAAAAACCCTAAAAACTGAAAAACTACAATTTGGGCCCCAGGTGACACAAGTTTTTGCCTTTTAAGAAACCACTGATAAGCTCTTGAACATTATGCGTAAGGATCTTTATAAGCTTTTCGGAAAGAAAAAAGATTATTAAACAAATTTTAACATCTTATAAGCTCTTAAGCTGATAATAACAAGTTTTGAAGAGCTTATAACTTATAAGCTCTCTGCCAAACACCCTTTAAATCTCCACAACTGGCCACTTTTTGTGTTTATACAACTTTGCATCTTTAAAATTCTGATCAAATTTCATTCTAACTTTGTCCCTGCAGTTTGCTCGTCTCTATCCATTGGATCAAAAAGACATGGTCCCCGCCTTGCGTCCTATCGATTTCGGGGTACCAATTCCATCTAAAGTTGAGGTTTGAAACATCAGCTCGTGATTATACACCACCACAGTATCTTACCTTGCTTTTCACAGATTTAGGCGTTCTAACACCATCTGTAGTGAGTGACGAGCTCATCCAACTATACCTATGACGAGCCCTGTTTTCTATTTATTTTTTCTGGCATTGCTACACCATAGTGCCATCCTTCAAGGCTAGCTACATTGCAATTTCCATGTTAGGCACTGTCTGTGTGTGTGTTATTCGTATTGTATAACATAATTATGTAGTGTGTTTTGTTTTGTCTGTTATGTTTTTCACTTTTAAATTTACACCCCTATTTCTTATATACCAGACTTATATTATAGCACTTTTGATATCCGATTTTGGGACAGTTACAAAATTTACCCTTGAAATATAGTCTAATTACAAAGGGAGACGATATCTTTCAAAATTACAATTACCCCTCAACCCGTTTCCACTTTACAACTTGCATAAAACTGGATTTTATTTTATTT